>CM021107.1:7884972-8018042 GCA_007115665.2 Sequoiadendron giganteum
TGTATTTGTGGAGGTGGATTTAATTCTTGAACTAGAAAGGTGTAATGATCCAATGGATATAACAATCAAAAGGTTTCCAAACTTTTCTCCTATGCTGGAAATCTTAGGAAGCCAAATAATTGAGGCCTTTTAGTTGAATCCATCTGCTTCTAAGTCCATCAATTTATGTAAAATATACAATGAATATGGGAAATATGGGTTTGGGTATACAAAGAGTGTCTTTCCTATACATAGGAGGTGTGACTTGGAGAAGAATGGTGTACCTTTTAGTCCCTATAGATGGAGCCATTTGATTGTGCTAATTTTGAGGATTATTTCAAGAATATTAATTATGCATTGTGTCAAGTTTTGCATAAGAAGTATGATATTAAGATGGATGTTGCCCTGATGGTCCTAGCAATTGATATTCAAAATAAGTATCAAAATAGGGTTTGGGATTATTCTTCCTACATTGTTGAGCATTTGCATGAGCACTTGATGAAGTTGAAAGATGCAACTCCTCTATTGTCATGTAGAGAATATTCTTTGTTGATGTACTTGTTGTTGTGGAAAAGCATAAAGGTGATGAGAAATTTTATGAAAGTGAGAGAAAGAGAAAACTTGGACAATGAACTGTCTATGCAAATGTGGACCCATGTTTGGGATGTGCATTGTCCATAATTTGCTTACACTTTGTTTTGCAATGCTTTTAAGTTCTTGGTACTGGAGCAGTTGGGCTTGAAGCCCATGTATCGAATTTCATAAGGTGTTAAGGAAATTTTGAGGCCCATGGAGTATGAGAAAGATACCACACAAAAATTTAATTGGGGAGATTGGTATCTTCATACCAATTACACAACAATCATAATTTATGGATCCCAAGATCCACCTCACAAGTTGCCTATGTATATGTCAGATAGACAAGCATTTAATGGAAATAATGTGTCAACTAGATTCCATGGATAAGGAACACTTCAGAAAATATAGGAAGGAATCTCTTGTGAACCCTAATTGTGGTTTTTCCTATTTCAATTGCACCTTGAATGAAGGTATTGAGAGGTTTGGCTCTCTTTTAAATAATTACAAATTGAGACAAGACACCATAAGGTTTTGTGACCCTGAAGGGGTGATTTCTACTAAGAGAAAATCAAGAGGGTTATTAGGGAGACCTCATTAGTTCCTCTTTCAAGAAGATGTGATTAGAAATTTATCTTCTAACGAAGAAGTTATAGCAAGGAAAAATGCCTGGAAGAGGATATGTGCAATTGAAGAAAATATGTTGAAGGAAAATCCTTTCTATGCCAGCCCTTATTCCGAGGTAGAGGATAAATTTGTACAAGAAAAAATAATTCTTGGTTAAATTAATGACAATATTTTCTTTGAGAAATTTAAGCAAGATGAGATAAAGGCCAAGGTGGACAAACAAAACCATGACGCACAGTTGAGGAGCTAGCCAACTCAATCCTCTTCTCAAGACATTTAGGTGCAAACAAGAGAGATAGGTGAGCAACCTGTAGTCACTCCATTAGTGGATTACTTAACAAGTGAGAAGATTAGTGATACTCAAGTTCCTGAGGTGTCTAAAGAGCACATTCCCATGGAGGAGGAAGTGGATCAGGAATTTCTTGAAGATAAAGATGATGCTTTGAATATAGTAGTTCTTCCTAGAAAATTTGTGAAGTGGGAATATAATGAGGCTGAGGATGATGATGTTAGGATAAATTCTTGTGATGATTTCATGTGTGATCATGCTTTTTTAAAGACCAAGGAATTCAAAGATTTTGTCATCCATATAAAAGGCTCATATATTAAAAGGAGGATTGAAGAAGCAAAAGAGAAAGTTGACCCCTCCTTATAAGAAGTTGAGGAGGAGGATAAAATAATACAAGAAATTTTTGTTATGTCACCAGCTGATGCAAGGCATTGGTGAAAGGAAGTGGAGTTATCTTATTTTTTGGATGGGAATGATCATCTACCATTACACTAAATATAATTAGGAAGGACCCAGATGCCTCTATTTCTAAGGATATTTTTGAAAATAAGGTTTTTGGCTCAAGTTTCAGCTCTAAGCTACATACAATTTCTATTTGGTCTATGGAGCCAAAAACAAGGAAGCCTAAGGTCATAAGGTCTATGGAAAATGAGATTGGAGTAGTAATTGTTCAAGGGTTACAAAAATGACTACCACTACAGTTGCACATCTGATAATGCATGTTGGAATGTTGACTGTGGATACTACTCAAATTACAAAGGCTAACTATAAGAAGTTGTTGGATAGATACAAATAATAAGGTGCTTGCTATAACACAAAAGGTTCTACCATCTCCAAAAAGTTATACTTCAGATTTTTCATCACAAGATAGAGAAACCCTGTCATTGAGGATTCAAAGTTTGAAGCAAGAATTGCAATTAGAAAAAGAGAATATAAAGAAGGCCAAACTAGAAATAGTTAAAGTGGCCATTGACCATTTTGAGTATGTGTTAAAACATAGGGTAACGAATTTGGTAAACATGGTTGATGATGTGTGTGATGATTACAAGAATATCCATGAGGCCAACATTAAATATTTGTAGGTTCAGAGGGATTTTCAAACTAAGTGGATAAAATGGAGCACCAGAGTAGGAACTGTAAGATGGGGAAAATAAAATAGATTAGATTAAAGTGACAACCAACACTTCTAAACTATTAACCCTATCTAAACAAGAGAAAACAATGAAAGAATAAGGAAAATAAAAGAATTAAATCAAAACACTCTTCATGCTTGATCTTGAATCACTTCTCTTGCTATCCTATTTCTCCTTTTTGCAATATTTTCCCTCAGATTTGTTGCTTCACATGTGCAAATACCTGCAAAATAGTAAGTAGAAAGTTGGAGAAAATTAGTTGTTAAATTGAAAATGGAGGAGAAGGGTTGCTTTTATAGACAATCATTTGAATGGACGGATGAGATTGATCTTCTAGAAAGATTCTAAGATCAATGGATGAGGATTCATGAGAGGGAGGTTACGAAATGGATGGCCAAGATCTACGGTAAAAAATTGATGCAACCAGAATATGCCATGCATGGAAAAGATATGATGTCAACAACTATGACGCCTGACGGCTATGAAAAACATGCAGGACATGTAGACTATGACATGAAAGATGACAGGGGATCTTTAACCAAAACAGAGGGATAAATAATTTATTTGAAAATGGAAGACGATGACAAGTGGCAAATAAATAATTTATTTGGAGGAAATGAAAAAGGAGATTTAATTAAATTCATAAATTTAATTAAAGGGGGAGATAGAAATTGAATATGGATAATTGATTTGGATCAATTATTTAAAGGAGAAGAAAGACACATAAATAAATAATTTCGTCAATTATTTAATTATAGAAGAATAAAAGGTCAAATAATAATTATTATCTAACTATAGACATGTGATGAAATATAAATAATTAAATAAATAATGATTTATCTAATTATTGAAGAAAGGGGTATTAGTGACGCAATTAATTTATTTTAGTTGAATAGGATAGAATAAATATTAGAAAGTGAATTAATTAAATAATTAAAAAATCATTTAATTAATAAAGGAATATGATCAGGAATAATTAAATAATTAAAATTATTTAATTATTAGAGGATGATGACTAAGGAAAAATGTTGCTCGTAGACTTTAGAATATTTTTCAGTGTCTACATTTTGCCCCTCTTTGACATAATGTAGTTCATCGTGTTGTGTCAAAGAAATTTAATTCTGAAATATGCCCCAATGTAAAGAGAAAGGGGAAGGATGACCAAGAGGGTTGTGGTATGCCCCCTCAAGAGGACATGCGAGTTCAAAGAATATGAATGTGCTCTCGAAATGGAAGATAAGACAAGAGGATGAAGAATAGAAGAAATGTTAGCATGAAGGAAATGGATGTTAGCATGGAAAAAACAAGGGAGATGGGATGTTAGTGTGAAAAGGGGAAAGAAGATAGACAAGAAATGATAAGGGAACCAACTTTCATGCTTACATTTTATACTTATCATCATTGGGCATCAAAAATGTCACAAATGGACCACAAACACCATGGTATGACATAAACCAAGGTGTGCAAGGTGACCATTTGGAAGAGACAAACAATCAAAAAAGACAAGGAATGCCCCAACTCATACTAGGGACCCGATTGTCCCAGTCTTTTTGCCAAGACAAACCACAGGCAACAAACAGAGAAAAGAGGCCATGATCCATCATCGTCCCTCTAAATCCATTGATAGGACATCCTCGAGGAGACTAGTAACATGACCCAAAACCAATCAAAAAGATAAGAAAATCCAGACCAACAAAGTGTTTGCCAAAAGAGTGTTTTCCAGTGATAATGATGATTGTTTGGTTGGTTGATTAGGTTGACCAAGATGACCGAGTTGATTGATAGGTTGATAAGGATCGATAAAGTGATTTAATTGACCATGCCTAGCCTCAGGAAGGACACATCCTGATGAAGGCAAGATTTATTGACCAAGCTGATAAGATTGAGTGGTGTGACAAAGGTGATTGATAATGATAATGCTCGGTTTCAGGAAGGACACAAATTGATTGACAAAGTTGACAAGATTGTTTGATTGTTTGACAAAGATCTGATGAATATGACCAAGCGATGTGATGATACCCAACCGTAGGAAGGACACATCCTGTTTAGGTAGAGGACACATTTGAGAATGTTGACCAAGTGACAAGTGTTGACATGACACCTAATTGCAAGGACACATCCTACTTAAGGTAAATGACAAGGTTGACAAAGTCTAATACCAAGAAGGACGCATCCTGATAAAAGACAAGAGATAAGACCGAATGACCCAAATTACATAATGCCCCATTCTGATATAAGACTAGTGACCTGATTGAGTTGATGATAAGATAATTGATTGATGAAAGATTTAATTTGTTTGTTGTTTCTTGATGTAGTTTGAATGATGATTGCTTTCGGATCAAGCACACAACCCAACTCAATGAACCCTAAAGGACTTAACTTAGGGGGCCTCGAGGGCTCATCAATAGATAGCCTTGCCTACATAGCAGTGCACAGAGACCTCATAGTTCAACACGACTTGAATTTGTCTTATTTGGAAAAATATTGGGTCATGATTTTACTTGCACAACCTAAAGGGATCGACCTAATACCTCGGGGGATCATTTAAGATGAGTCTTGCCTACATAGCAAACGCGTAGAGGAAACGTAGTTCGATCACTCTAACAAAACTGATTCAGACTCAGACTCTATTTTTGGGATTTTGGAAGCTTTTTGATTTTTTTGGATTTTGAAATATTTTGATTTTTTTGGATTTTGAAAGATTTTTTATTTTTATTTTTGAAATGTTTTGATTTTTTTGGATTTTTTTTTAAAGACATTTTATGATTTATTTTTTTAAGACATTTAATGATTTTTATGATTTTTTCAAGGTTGATACCATGTATTATTTCCCATGAAGATGCAAGTCAAGGAATTGCCCCCAGTCAAGTATAGGACCACTTTACTAGGCGCGAGGAGAAGCAACAAATGCGATAGGTGGATATGAAAGCAAAGGATGCTAAATGTCGGTGGTTTTCAGGCCATGGGAAGGATGACGAAGCTTTATTATGGATGAGTAATGGGTGTGAATGGACGAAAGACCAGATAGAGTGAAAGTAGATGAAGGAGCATAGATCGACTACACATGGTGCCTATTTGCCAGGTTTTCACCATGGTACTTATCCAAAGCGCCACCGAAGTGGTTTTCACTTTTGGATGAATTATTTTTCTTTACTTTTTTGACTTTTTAAGGGATACTCCGAGAATCAAGTATAATACTTGTGAAGGTGCATGTTATTGATGGGTTCAGACAATGGTTCTCCTTCAGGAGTAGAAAGCTAATAAGCACCAGATCCATATGTTGTTGTGACAATGTACGGGCCCAACCAATTAGGCTCAAATTTACCAGGTTTGTCTCGTTCTACTTGGTTCTTTGGATTCTCCTTTAGGACTAGATCACCAATGTCAAAACTTCTAGGACGAACCTTCTTATTATAACTACGTTGAAGGCGATTATGATATGCTTGCAAGTGTGTCAAAGCTATTTGTCTCTTTTTATCCAGTAACTCGAGCTCATGTAGACAGGATACATGGTATTCTTCTTGGTCAATCAGGCCATGCATAGAGACTCGTAGGGATGGTAACTTAACCTCTATATGAAGTATTGCTTCAGATCCATAAATAAGGGAATATGGTGTGGCTCTTGTAGGGGTACGAATATTGGTGTGATAGGTCCATAAAGCAGAGTTAAGTTGTAAGTGCCAGTCATGGCCAACGTCATTGACAGTCTTCTTTAAGATCTATAGGATAGTCTTATTAGATGCCTCAACTTGACCATTACCCTGGGGGTAATACGGAGTGGAAAAATGATGTTGGATATGGAATTTGTCACAGAGCTCATGAACATCTTGGTTTTTGAAAGGGCAGCCATTATCTGTAATGATGGAGTGTGGGATACCATAACGACAAATGATTTAATTCAGGATGAATTTGGCTATCTGCTTACCAGTAATGTAAGTCAATGGAATGGCCTCAATCCATTTCATAAAATACTCAGTGGTGACAAGGATAAACTTATACCCATTGAAAGAGGTGGGATGGATCTTTCCTATGAGGTCGAGTCCCCATTGAGAAAATGGCCATGGTGAAGTAAGCGGTTGCAGTTCCTGAGCTGGTGCATGTATGAGATCTCCATGAATTTGACATTGGTGACATTTCTTCATAAAATGATAGGCATCACGTTCCATCATAAGCCAATAATATCCCGTTCTCATGAGCATTTTGGCTAAGGTAGGACCAGAAGAGTGAGCTCCACATATACCATGATGTACCTCTTGTAAGGATGTTTGTGCTTCATTTGAGTCAAGACATCGAAGGAGGGTACTATCTAGGCTACAATGATAAAGGGTGTCTCCAATGATGGCACATTTAGATGCTTTTCGGATAAAGGTCTTACATTAATTAAGGGACAAGTCAGGAGGTATAATTTGGTCATGTAAATAGGCATAAATGTCTTTGTACCAAGGTGAATCAAGACCAACAAGTTCACACACAAATTCAGTTTTGGGGACATCGAATGTAGGGATCAACAATTTTTCTACCAATAACTTGTTTTGTGATGCATTATTGGGAATGTCCAAGAGAGATCCAATGGTAGCCATTGCATCAGCTACTTTGTTCTGGATTCTTAGGATCTATTCAAAAGAAACATTGTCAAAGTATAGTTTGAAGCTATCCACCATGCATTTATAGGGCATCAATTTCTCATCCTTAGTATCATAATTATCATTAACTTGTTTTAACACTAATTGTGAATCACCGTAGACTTGAAGATCCTTGATTTTCCATTTTATTGCTATTCAAAGTCTTGTCAATAATGCCTCATATTCTACTATGTTATTAGTGCAAGGGAATGCTATTCGAAATGACTTGGGAATGGAGTCTCCTTGGGGTGTGACGAACAAAATTCCAGCTCCTAAACCATGACTTGTGTAAGATCCATCAAAATATAACTTCCATGTAATCGGTGTGTCTATGAAAAATATTGATTCGTTTGGTAAATCAGATATCAAAGGATGATTTTCCTTTACAGGTGCATCTACAAGTTGGTCTACTATCACTTGTCCTTTTATTTCCTTTCGATCTACATACTCAATGTCATATTCACTTAGCATCATAACCCATTTAGCTAGTCTTCTTGTCAATGCTACTTTGTTGAGAAGGTATTTCAGAGGATCAATTTTGGAAATCAGTTTTGTCTTATGATTCAACATGTAATGTCTCATTTTTTGTGTTGCAAATACCACTGCTAGACATGCTCGTTCAATAGGACTATAATTCAACTCATATCCGACCAGGGTGCGACTAATGTAATATACAACTCCTTCTTTTCCATCATTATCATTTTGTGCTAATAATGCCCCCAGTGTTGATGTTCTTGTTGTCACATATAATATCAAATATTTTCCATCAATTGGAGGCACTAGAACTGGTGGAGTTAGTAGATAATTTTTAATCTGATCAAACGCTTCTTGACACTTTTATGTCCAGTTGAAGGGAATGCCTTTTCTTAACAAATGTTGAAATGGGTGGATCTTGTTTGCTAACTGAGCAATGAACCTACGAATTGATTGTTGTCTCCCTTGCAACGTCCTCAATTGACTAATGTTCGTTGGTGGTGGAATTTCTAAGATAGATTTGACTTTCACGGGGTCAACTTCTATTCCTCTGCGTGATACTATGTATCCAAGGATTTTGCCTGATCGGACCCCAAAAACACATTTCTTTAGTTTTAATCCAAGTTGGTATTTTTATAGTCATGTGAAAATCTTGTCCAATACTACTAAATATCCACTTCGTTATAGGGATTTAGAGAGAAGGTCATCAACATAATCTTCCATCAACACATGCATGTAGTCATGAAAGATTGTGGTCATCGCTCTCTGATATGTAGATCCAACATTTTCAGTCCAAATGACATAACATTCCAACAGAAAGTTCCCCAAGCACATGTAAAAAAAATATTTGGTTGATCTTCAGTAGCAATCCTTATCTGATTATAACTAGAGAATCCATCCATGAGTGATAGCATTTCATACCCAGCTGTGAGGTCTACGATGATGTTGATGTTTAGCAGAGGAAAATCATCCTTGGGACAAGCTTTGTTGAGATCTCTAAAGTATGTGCATATTCTAATTTGACCATTTGGTTTAGTTACAGGGACAAGGTTTGATATCCAATCTGCATAATCAATAGAATGAATGAATCCCACATCTAGAAGTTTCTTCAATTCTGCCTTGACAAGGAGTGCGATTTGTGGATGCATTTTTCTTAGCTTATGTTTGTATGATTTGGCATTAGGTAGAAGTGGTAAGTGATGTAAAACCAATTCAGGATCCAATCTAGGTATATCTGCATATGACCAGGCAAAATTGACTTGTCTTTCTACAAAGAATGTTGTGAACTCAGGCTTTTCCTTGGCAGTCAAAGATGTTGCTAACTGTATGATCCTGGAATTATCTTGTGTTCCAATATTCACCTCTTCTATTTCTTCTATCAACAATGGCGATCTCTCTTGGTCTATTGGGAGACACTCCAATCCTCCATCCTCAAGTGCCTCAGGGAGGTTTTCACCTTTAGATATGTCCTTTATTTTTAATTTTTCATGGTCAACAAGCGCCTTTCGGTTTTCACCTAAAGACCTATTATTTCTATTTTTTATTTTATCATATTCATTTTTGCGACTAGAGGATAGGATAGCCTCACCAAAGTGTGCAGTATAATCAAGTTCTATGGAAAATCCAGCCTTATGATCCCCACTAGGTATTCCTTCACGAAGTCCCATAAACTCAGCGATTGCTTCATCGTTCTTGAAAGTGTCCAAACTTGGTGGGTCTTGTTAATCCCAATCTATGAGTTGTGGGTAGACAAGGTATAAGCCATCATCATTGTTATAAAGCATCACAGTGTAGGCATAGAGGGTAAAGACGGACGTAGAGTCATTAGGTTCCCAGGAGGCAACTTCGATGGTTTCCCAAAAGTGTTTAATCCATTCTTCTTTATTTAAGGGGGCTTTGGGACGAGGGCTTGGTAGACTTAACAAGGAACTAATTGTAAGATTTTAACTGAGTTGTGTTTTAAGAGGAGGCTCATCAAGTATTCTGAACAGTTTATCTAAGTCCATAAAGGTAGTGGAGGATAGGGAATCCCATTCATATTCATTAAAATCGGCATCAAAATCCCAAGGGTCCTCATATGTCTCGATCTCATTTGAAGCATTAGCAACCTCACTTGAAGGTAATCTGATACCTTGGATAGTTACTCTTACAGGTACAAACCCTAACCCTTCATGTTTAATCAACTTAGGAGGTTGCAAGGGTTCTATCATTCCTTATTTATTTAGGCCAAGACCACTATGTCCATCATATCCTTGTCATTTCATTATTGGGAACCCTTTTGGGTATTGTTCAACTAGAAACTTCTTAGTTTTAGTGTCTTCTTCTTCTCTATACAACCACGTGAGAATTTGATCATCTAGAGATTCCTTGGAAAGTTCTCCCCATTTGGTGAAGGTGGTGGGGGGATTATGAAAGATGACCTTAGGCTGCATGGGATGTGGTTTTCCATAAGACTTTGGTGATTTAGGCAATTTTCCAATGAAAAAGAGACTCTTCAAGTTATATTCTCCGCATCCTTTATCTTCGATCTGGATCTTAGGCACAGAGGGTGTGGTGAATGGAGTGGATGATTTGACTAGCGTAGATAGGAAAATGTAGTGGGATGAAGTGGTGGATGAGGTGGAAGGTGAGGCCTCTCAATTGATGGGCACTTGATGTTCAGTAGTTCCTCTTAAGTTTGAACAATACTGAAAAGGATTGGGGTCGCCTGGAATGGTGATTTTAGTACCATTATATGGAAATTTGAGGCATTGATGGTAGGTGGATGGGATAGCTCTCATAGCATGAATCCAAGGATGACAAAGGAGAAGGTTATAATGTAAGTCTAGATCTAAGACATGGAATATTGTATATTGTATGGCTGGGCCAACACTTATAGGAAGTGAAATGACACCTTCAGATGAAAGCTCAGCATCATCACAAGCTTTGATAGTGATTTTCTTTGTTCGATCTATACAATTCTCAGAGTATCCCAATGCTTTCACCAATTTTGGTGAGAAAATATTTAGACCCGCTCCACTGTCTACTAAGACTCGTCTAATCTTGCATTTATCAACACACACTTCAAGATGCAAGGGATCATTATGATCAGATTTTGGTGTAGAAAAGTCTTGCTTAGAGAAGGTGACATGATGTGGCATAGCTAGGTATCCAACCATGGCCTAAAATGCATTGACATCTAGGTTGGTGGGGACAGACACTTCTTGCAATTCTTTGAAAAGTATAGCTCTATGTTGTGGGGATGTGCGAAGGAGCTCCAAGATAGAGATTTTTGCGGGAGTTTTTCCCAATTGCTTTAGGAGATTATATTAGTTCTTGGGCTGAGGATTGGGTGGAGGTCCTAGAATAGTTATCTTGGTTCTGTGAGTAGCAACAACACAATTTGATTTTGGCTTTTTTATGGTGATGGTAGCAATGCGATCATCAAAGGGTGTTATGTTAAGAATGATAGTGCTATAGTCATGTTTGACTGTGGCATAGTTGGCACTATTTTTGTTCCCTGAACTGGAGGCTTTCCCTTTATCATGATCTTGCAAGGGAGTTTTGAATATGGTATGATCCGCATTGGTTTTTCCTTGTGAATCTCTTTCTGATATAGTTCCATCTTCAATGAGGTCTTGAATAATGTTCTTGAGTGTCCAACATCTTGTTTTTTTGTGTCCTTTGCTATGGTGGTATTCACAGTATTCATCTTATTTCCACCAATCTGGTTTGATCAAGGAAGGTTCATAATTCTTGGTGTCAGGTAGTGTGATGGTATTGGTTTGCAAGAGTCATTTGAGAACTAATTCGATAGGTTCAACCAAGGGGGTTGTAGGTTCTCTTGGCACAAGGAGGTCCTCTTTGTTGTTGATTGTTTGGATAGTGTTTAATGTTTGGTTTTGACTCTAGGTTCACGTATTTGACATGGTTGATGATGAGGAGGGACCTTTAATTTGAATTGTTGGACCTTTAGTTATCATTTTGGCATCAACAACTCCATCATTTGTTACATTTTTGTTTCAGGACCAGTATTTGCTCTTATCATTGTTAGATTTTTTATTTTCTCTATTTATCTTGACTAGTCCTTTGGTGATAAGACCTTTCTCAATAAGGACACCTTTCTCAAGGATCTCTTCAAAGGTTGTACAACATTGGATTTGAATTCGGCTCATGAGTTCTCCATTAAGATTTTCCACAAACATGGTGACCAATTGTTTTTTACGAATGTGACAAGGGAATTTTCTAACCAAACCTCGCCATCTTTGGTAGAATGAGGTAAGGGATTCTCCTTCTTCTTGTCTAGTGGTGCTTAATGTTGTAAGGGTGACATCATTTTTAATGTTGAAGGAAATTTTTTTAATGAATTTTTCAGCTAGTTCACCCCATGTTCTTATTCCTCGAGGAATATGTGAAAACCAATCTAAGGCTGCCCCTGTAAGACTTCATAGAAATAGTCTAATTAAATAAGTTGGATCATATGAGACTTTCATGCATGATGTGTTGAATTCTTGAATGTGCTCTATTGGATCCCCCATCCCCTTATACTTAGGCAAAGGTGGTGTTGTAAAATGAGGGGGAAAGGGCGACATATATAAATTGTGATCAAATGGAAAGGGGCATAATTCCTCCATGGAATAGGTCTTTTTGTTGGTCCCCAATTGCATGTTAGTCATTTGTTGTTGAAGGGTTTGCACTTTTTGTATCAAGAAGTCTGCAAGTGATGGTGTTGCATTGCTTTGACTTGGTTTCATGATGCTAGCATTGAGGTCATAGGTTGGATTTGTATAATGATTGATGCATTGTGATGTGAGACCTTGATTGCCATATTGATTTGTGTTGGTTTGATTTGGAATGAAATTGGAATTTAGGTTTGTCAGGTCACATTTTCATGTGGTATGGTGTTTTGGAATTGATGTGTAGACCCTTGATTTGTGTTTTGGTTTTGAAAATAACGTCCTTGGTTTGCAAAAGGAGGTGTTGGTCCTTGACCAATGTTTTGCGATGAGGAAAGGGTCCTTTGGTTGGTAGTTTGAAATGAAGATGTAGGCCCTTGATTGACATTTTGTGATGGAATGTTTCCTTGGTTAGAATTTTGGAATGATGAGAGGAACCCTTGATTCACATTTTGGAATGATGGGATGGATCCTTGATTATTGTGTTGCTTTTGGATTTTTTCATGAGACAATGTGGACCTTTCTTGGTTGACTTGAAAATTGGAACAAGGATCCTTGGTTTGTGTTTTGAAGTGTAGGAATGGGACCTTAGTTTTCATTTTGAGTCAAAGGTGTAGGACCTTGTGAGGTAGAACCTTGATGTGTGTTTTGGAAAAGGGGATTTGTAAAGGTCTTACCCAAAGAGTTGGAGTTGCTTCCAAGTGTAGAATTTTGTCCTTGTGTAGTAGTATGGGTTTCCTTGTTTCCAAATGTTGGGATATTTGGGGTATGTGTGGTGGTGGTACTCATGTGTGAGGTTATCCCAAGGGGTATATTTTTTGTTTGTATTTTAGTTTGTGATGATGATGGCATGCCAAGTGTAAATGGATTTTCAGTTTCCTCTTCTCCAAGCGTTGATACATCAAAACCTTGAGGTAGTTTGGCACCCTTTTTAGCTAGTGCATAGAAGTATCTATTAGGATCAACACTAACAAGTTGATCAATCATGTTTAAAATTTTTGGATCTTGATAAACTCTTTAAATTTCTTGAGGATTCAATTGTTTGTTGAATTCTTCTATGCTTAGGTTTTCCCATTTCTTGTTGAACTCATCGTGATTTAGATTATCCCAATTGTCGGTATGATCTCTTTGTGGCACCTCTCTATGAGGTGTGGATTGATTTGAATTAAACCCAAGGGTAGTGTCATGAAATGGGTCACTTGAATATTCCATGTTCTTTCTTTTGGATTTTGACCTTGTTTCAACCATGTGAGATGTTTGCAAGTTTGATGGATAATGCAAGATGTGGATGCCACTAAACTATGTTTTTTTTGTTTTGTTTTTGGAATAAAGGATGTTAATGCAAGGTGATAATGATGTTTGTCTAAGGAAAATGACTAATACAAGGTGACAATGAGGACTAATATGAAAAAAAAATGTTGACTAAGGTAATGACCAATGCAAAGCCTAGATGCCAAACAAGGACTAAGATAGAAGTTATGACAATATTTTTGTGCAAGGTGAGGACCAAAATGACTTGAATGTCTAAAGTAAGTAAATGCAAAGGTCTAAATGATTTGGAAAAAGGAGCTACTCAACCACCCTAAGCTTGATCTATGTCTCAATTTTGGTCATCAAAGGACTTGTTGGTAGGACAAGATGATAAAGTGAGTTTTCCTAACTAGACTCTTGAGTTGGAAAGGTCTCACAAAAGGACAATGACTAAGGAAAATGACGTTGAATAAGTCCAATGAAAACCTACTCTTTGAAGGCAATTATTTCACAAAGTATGGTAGGGTTTTCCGAATCCAAAATTTGAAAATGAAATGAGGATGCAAGGACTGGTTTATGAAGATGATGATGTTCAAAGATGAAACTAAGTTTTGCAAGGATGAACCTATGGGTAAATGCAAACTAAAGATGTCACTAATGGAAGATTTGAGCAATTTTCTCTTTAGTTTTCAACAATGGTTGCTGGAAAAGATGTTTGATATCAAATTGGACAAGTTTGGTCTTGGGTTTTAGACTGCAAAATTTGGAATTGTTTCAAGTTGAATGTTTGTTTCCAAGTTTATGAAAGGTGTTTATTTGTCTCAATGTCTTAGAAAAACACTTGGAAAACACAATATCTTGTCTTTGAAAATTTGAAAACATGCATAATGAAGACAAACAGAACCCTAGGTTAAGCAAGGACAATATTCACTAGATTCTACGTGGGTTTCTCCAACCGCACTTATTTTTAGCGTGTGAATGTAGAAGCTTGGTTGCATGGGCTCCCCTTTACATTCCACTCACTTCTCAGGCCAACCAAGCTTCCAACCCCCATAAAACTCCCATGGTAGGTTGATCACCTCTACTAAGAACTGTGAGAATGTGGATGCCTTCACAATGACCATTGTTGCGCTAGCAAATAAAAGGATTTTGGCAACTACACAAAGGTTTTTAGTTCGGGACCCCCGTTCGAGTGGCCATACATGGGGCACAAGATTAGGCTCTGTTTAGGAGGCACTCTAGCCTGAAGAGGTTACGCTCAACAGGGTTTTGGGGAGTACTACTTGGTTTTTATGACACATCCGCACTCGTAATCCTAGGCTTTCCCTTAGGATTCACATTTATATACCAGTCGGGGGTAGCTCGACCAAAGAGCTCCGTTGTCGATCTGAGTTGCCTTGGGGTGAGTAATTTTTCCCACCAAAGAAGGCCCAAGTTCTAAAGGCAATAACCATTTCTCTTACACCTAGGATCGTATAAATACACAAGGGGAGAGGATACTTTGATTATTGCATCAAAGGGTAACACAAAATTGAAGACACTTATAAATTTTAATTACCAAATGATAATGTGAGGAGGACACGCAAGACACTTTCTTCATTTTAAAAGTTTAACTTGATGTGAAACAAACAAAGTTCATTTTAAACCAATGACATGAAATACATGTTCATTTTAACCCATGAGTGTGCATGCAATTTTTGTTCATTTTAATCTCATGAAATGAAATGCATGTTCATTTTAACTAATGAGTGTGCATGCAATTTGTTGTAGTTGTTGAAAACAAATAAAGTTGATTATGCCTAAAGAAATAAAAAAGTTGATTTTTGTTTCTAAAGAAACAATTTTTAGACTCCCTCCAAACTGTGCCACATGTTAAAAACAAGAGATTAGTAATTCAAAAGAAAAGGTTAATGACAACAACAAATTAAAACAACCATAATTTTCTCAAAACTTAACGAAATTTCAAATCGTTTATATCCATGGAAAGCTAAAACTCAATCCTTCAAAACCCATAAATTATTTTTCCACGATTCTGCATGAAAAAATGTTATAGGCAAAAGAAAACACGGGTTTTAACAGTTAAACTAAAAAACAACAAATACTAAAATAGCCATAACTTTCTCGAATCTTAACAAAATTTTAAAACGTTTGAAGTTTTGGAAAGCTGAAAATGAGGGCTACAAAATTTAGATGATCATTTTTAAAGACTTTATGAGCCCATTTTTTTGTGTTCAAAAGAAGATGACGGGATTTTATGCAACTTTTTGGCTGTAACCTGCAAAACAACCAAACAAACAAGAAAACAAACGATTTTTTTGTTTGCAAAATTATGAGATTCACGTCGGGTTCACCAATGTAAGATGGGGAAAATAAAATAGATTAGATTAAGTGACAACCAACACTTATAAACTATTAACCTCATCCAAACAAGAGAAAATAATGAAAGCATAAGAAAAAAAAAACATTAAATCATAATACTCCCCATGCTTGATCTTGAATCACTTCTCTTGCTCTCCTATTTCTCTTTTTTGCAATCTTTGCCCTCAGATTTGTTGCTTCACATGTGCAAATACCTGAAAAATAGTAAAAAGAAAGTTGGAGACAATTAACTATTAAATTGAAAATGGAGGAGAAGGGTTGCTTTTATAGACAACCATTCAAATGGACGATGAGATTGATCTTCTAGAAAGATTCTAAAATCAATGGATGAGGATTCATGAGAGGGAGGTTATGAAATGGATGGCCAAGATCGAGTTTCTAGAAATATGTAAAGATCTACGGTTGAAAATTGATGCAACCAAAATATGTCATGCATGAAAAAGATATGACGTCAACGGCTATGACAGACATGCAGGACATGCAGACTATGACATGAAATAATGACAGGGGATCTTTCACCAAAATAGAGGGATAAATAATTTATTCGAAAATGGAAGAGGATGACAAGTGGCAAATAAATAATTTATTTTAAATTATTTATTTGGAGGAAATGAAAAAGAATATTTAATTAAATTCATAAATTTAATCAAGGAGGAAATAGAAATTGAATATGGATAATTGATTTGGATCAATTATTTAAAGGAGAAGAAAGACACATAAATAAATAATTTTGTCAATTATTTAATTATAGAAGAATAAAGGGTCAAATAATAATTATTATCTGAGTATAGACATGTGATGAAATATAAATAAATAATGATTTATCTAATTATTGAAGAAAGGGGTATTAGTGACGCAATTAATTTATTTTAATTGATTAGGATAGAATAAATATTAGAAAGTCAATTAATTAAATAATTAAAAAATCATTCAATTAATAAAAGAATATGATCAGGAATAATTAAATAATTAAAATTATTTAATTATTAGAGGATAATGACTAAGGAAAAATGTTGCTTGTAGACTTTAGGACATTTTTCAGTGTCTACAATTAGTTTAGCTTTTTGTTTTGTTTTGGTTTGCTTCTTGAGTGCTGGAGAGTGTTATCCACTTTTACCAACTCTGTTGCCCAATGGATAAGGCACTGATCATAATAATTTGGGTTTGGGTTCATTACTTTATCCTAGTCACTCTTCGTCCCGAATTAGAGCCACTGTTACCCTATAATTTTTCCTTGTTTCATGGAAAGCTATCTACCAACTTATAAGCGGATCAGTCCTACTTAGGTGGTGTTTTGTTTAGTTTATATAAATTGGGCGGTATTTTGTGTAGTTTGTATAACTCCCCGCTTTGCCACTTGAGCTTGTTTTCTATTAAGTTTTGGTGGACTCTCATTTGGGCAGTGTCTCATATTGTTCATCAAACCTTCCTTCCCCGCCTGCATAATGATTGTTATTTAAGTGACATCTTAACATGATATTCGAACTCAGGTGAAATTTTATATAGTTCGTTGAACTCCCCACTTTACCGCTTATAGACGTTTACTTTCAAAATTTAAAAGACATTATGATGAAAACAATGAAGTGACAACTTCTACATGTCGTGAAAAAATTAAAGATATTAAATGCTCATCTACCTCCCCCATGTTTTTCTATGAAATTTTAAGAAAGTTTCAAGTGTTAGAAAAACATTCTCATTGTGAAAAGGTTCTTTGAGGACAAGTCAGATGAGACGTGGAATTCCAATTGCAGAATTCACCATTGAAGGTATTTATAGAATCCACTTATTTCAGCTAGCTTTCCTGGATATTTCTATCTACATTTCTGAAGGTTGTCTATTGCTTGAGCTATAAACTCTTGTTCATGGCAAGGGTTAAGTATATGGGTTATGAATATATGTTCGGGTTAACTTATGAGGGACCAGAAATTGGAGACACCCATCTAGGGCCTATGAGTTTGGATGAAATAAGAAGCAAATTCAATAAACCAAATTTTCCACCCATCACTGAACGAGCAATTGATAGTGGGTTGGTTGAAGTTGTTGCATTTCCTTTAGAAGTGCAATGCCCCGAACTCATCTCATAATGCATTACACACTATAATTCACAAACATGAGAGGTTAGGACAAAATATAATCGAATAGTTCTAAAATTCTAGAGGAATACCTTCGTGTCTTGCCTGAGAATCCCAAAAAAAGATGTGTATTCACCTCTGACTATGACAAATTCTCAAATTGAATTTTATGTAAAGAAAGGGGTCTACAGAAATGAAATAGCAAAAAATTGGTTGGCCAAGCCTAAAAGGGGTAAGTCTCAGTTGCCTCGAAAGTTGCACATAACTCATTTTATGGAAGAAGTGGCTGACATTGTGGTGTTCTTACACAGGTTAAGGGGAAATGAAGATGTCCATGGATTTGAAGAATGGATGTATTTCTTCATCAAAACTGTGTTATGTGGAGAACAATTCTTGGATTGGGCATAAATTATCAACGATCGCATGTATGAGTTGATGAATTTCTTTACCCTCAACAAGTTCTTTTGCATGTCTTCATACTTGATATATGTTGTCGCCAACACAAGACCTTGGCTTGGATTAAGACCAAGTGACTTACCTCCAGAGAAAGTACCCATTTATGATTATTTTGATAAGTTATAGCTTCATAAGAGTTTTCAATATTTTATGAGAATAACTGATACTTTCACTATGAGGATGGTCAGGGAGTTACAGGGGCTTCCTGCAATGCGATTATCACATGAAGCAATGCAATTTATAGACTTCTATGGTAGTCATTTTATTCAATTTCAGAGATTCTCTTACATAAGGGTTGGTGGATACGCTGTATTTTTTATCAAATTGCCTAAATATCTTGAAGACAAGTGGATCATGATTGAAATTTGCAGACAATTGGCAGATGTAAATAGTCTATGTCAAGGCAGGAAAAGAGTAACAGTTTGTTTCCCTTTTAGCTTTGGTTCTTACAATTGCCTATCCATGTTTGATGTCCTAAATATTGACAAGGAATTGTCTAAATATAATTTGGCGTCATTTGATGAACGGGTTCCTTTCAATTTGAAAGATTATATTAAGAATAATTTGAAGCTAAGCCCCAATTTCTTTTATCGGCCTAGCCTTGAAGATTTATGGGTTGACTATTTTGATGAGTATGAGGTTAGGAAAAGGAGTTGGATGATGTTGCAAGCGGAACATATTATCATCTACGACCTAAAATGGGACCTACTGAGTTATAGAAAATCGGCCTATCCCTACCATGGACTGGAGCGGTAGGGAGAAAGAGACTATTGAGGCAAGGACCGATGATGTCTTGACTAGAACATGAGAGTGGATGACTAAGAAAAGAACAAAACAGTCTTGTCCTCATACCAGATCTAAGGAGTCACGACCTACCAAGGGCACTTCCCAAGCTTCTGCAAGCGTGCAATCAACTAGTGATACCTCCTAGTCATTACCATTAGGCACTCAAGGAGATGGTGGTGAAGATCCACTAGATAAAAATATGTTTTCACAAACTTGTGGGAAAGATATCCTTAACCCGCCTATTTTGGAAAAAGAGAATGAAGGAGAAGAAGAAGAAGAAGAGGGTTTGGAAAATTTAAATATCAACTCCTCTCCCTCTCGGGATGAATCACCTATCAGGGAAGTGAGTTCCCCACAAAGGTCACAAACAATTGCACCTGCAGAGGACACCCCTCCTATTGCTAGAACATTATTTTAATCTTGAGGCTTCAGAACAACCAAGGTCACAGTAACTCCAGCCTAGTTGGAGGACACTTTATCAAGGAAAAGAAAGGTTGTACAACCTAGTTTACCTAAACAAGATATGGTACGCCATTTGTTACAAAAAATTCCAACCCTAAAACTAAAGAAGTTGAAGACTACTACCAGACAAATTTATCCTTATATTCAGAGAAAATAAATTCAATATTATAGCATTCAAATTCTACCCCAACATCATGAAGAATCAACAATTGAGGAGGCTCACTAAACCCGTGATTAATCCATAAACACGTCTGTTTCCCCTCATTCCCATAATCAAAATGATAAGTGAAGCTATGACAATTAACATGAGCAAGGAAGGATAGAACCTGGATTTTGTCACATGGAGGTGGTAGCATTTGACAATCAAAAGCAAGCACTACATCGTCGATCATTGCATCAACAACCTCGGGCAAGCATGGTGGAGGGCGCAGCATTTTAGGAATCAAGCATGCATAAGGTAGGGAGAATGGGGCAACAAACACTTCTTCCACTTCTTGTGTGGGATCGATAATCCCTATCAATTGTTCTTCGAGAAGATAGACTTCATCTCATTGATATTCTGCAAACCAAGTGTCCACTTGATTGTTGTCCTCAAAAGGCAACATGTTGTCCCACCTCCTTTCCCAAGTGTTGTCCTTATTTATGTGGTGTTCAATGTCATTGGACAATGACATGCGCGAATCTTTCCTATTGCAGCCATCCGAATATGAAGGAGGATCAACAAATCTCATGGCGAAAGGACTCCAAGTCGCATCTTGTAGTCGACCAAGTGCTTCATCTTTGTTGGCAGCATCTCATCACCCCCGCCTTTGTCTTCTTCTCTTTGTTGTTCATGCATTTCATCATGATGTTCACTCATTTCCCCTTGCTCACTATCGCTATAGACAGAGAAGGAACCCTCTGCCCAATCCAAAAACTCTAGTGCATCACCATTCAGAGCCTCAAGAAGTATGTCTTCATCGCTACCATCTTCTAGGATTGGCTCTTCCTCGGCATGAGCATACCTCCGCAGTACAACTCCCAATAGAAAGAAGTCATCAATTGATGGCACCTCATCAAGGGGACCAAAATCCACTATGCAATCTCCCTCCAAGGACTTGTTAGGAAGCCTATCGTCCATGGCGCACAAATTCTCTTGAAGAGGGAGAAATTCTTAATGACTGGTGGACAACATTCCTGTTTTATCTACTTCATCGCTCGAAAGCTCGAGATTGTATTGTTGTCTTTCTTATATTGTTGTCCCAACATCCTCTTGAGGACTGCCTTCAGTTGAGTTGTCACTTGGCTCAAGCTCTTGGTCCTCACATTTTTTCCTTGAAGCAACTGCAGGAAGTGGTGTGCTCGGCTGCCTCAATTGTTCTTTGACTTGCTTGATGGCTTCTTGGCACAGTCCACATGTGAAATCCAAGTGCGATGAATTATGAAGTCTGCACCAATTTGGCAGTAGTAGCACCTCCAAATCCACTTCGTATTTCAGCTCGGACCAATCCTTTGCTACTCTAGAGACGAGTTGATCATATCTTTCCGCTATTGGGTCCTCATCATCACTTGAAAAGGGAGCATGATGGTAGACAACCGTGGCGAGTGGTTGTCCCCACTCCTCCAAACTTTCATTTTCAGATTCTCGATCGCTGTCATTTATGAAGGAGAGGTCTTCTAATTTGATTTTAATTATGCCTTTGTCATCATTTTTTGTTTTAGCAAGGCTATCATCCCTTTCCCTTTGCTGATTTTTCTCTTTCTGATTTTCATCATCCTCATGAGCTGCTGCAAACTTTGTTGACCCATCCGCAACTGCCAACGGCTCCTCCTCTAGATTGGAGGACTGTCTCTTACTGGTGAATGAGAGACTTTTCAACTCCATTCTTAGTGAACCTTCACCAAAGCCTTTTTTTTTCCCAAGGAAATCAACTTCTCCTTCTTGATTTTTAGTTTCAATATTTATTGTCCCAGCATCTATTTTTGTGCAGCTTCTTGGTCTGACTTGAAGGTGTAGTCCTCTAGATGATGATAGTTTTTGTGCCTCATGGGATGACTCGTCCTCCTTGACAGTTGGCTGCCCCAACTTTTCCGAACAACCCTTGACTTGGGTGATGATGTTTGCACATGATGGACAAGTTATTTCTAAGTGTGGTGCATTGTGAAATCTGTATCAACTTGACATTAGTACTTCCTCCAATCTTGGTCCATCCTTGCTACCCAAATATTTTTGGATTATCTCTTCAAATGCCTTGTCTGCCATGGTTGTCAATTCTTCCTCCAGGTCTACAAGGGCCAAAGGCTGATAGATTTCCCAAAAGCGAATTTCTCCTTGCAAGACTCTTTCAATTCTGATCAAGAAGGTTAAACACTCCAATTCATTGTGCCTGTAGGTGCCATGAATTCTACATCTATTTTCCAATACAAACTACTGCAATGGCCTTCTCAATCTCCTATTTAAATCTACATATAGCTGAGTGATGTTGATTTGCACGTGCTGCTCCATTTCAACTCACCTTTTGTTTGCCTTCAAAAAAAAATGATTTTATGTTTCAGCATTAAAAGAGATCTCTCTATCTCATATTTCTTCTTTGAAAGTGTTTGTTTCAACTTCCAACTTTCAACTTTGTATCCACAACATGGCATGCCCTCCTTCTAGTGCCAGTTCTATTGATGGGTGTTTTTGCACACTTTCTCAACACAGCTAATGCATAGGTGCATCACCTCTCTTGAAAGACAATTTTCCACAATCAAATTGCATAACACTATCCCAAGGTCTCTAATGTCAAGTCTTGGCAGTGCTTGGAATATCTCAGTTGATTTATGTGATTTGTTGGAATCACAAGGCGGTCTTACGGATGAGTTACAAAGTGGGGAAGTTGGATCTGCAAATGGAGTTCTTAAGATGGGAAAATTGTTGTGTGTTTGTTGCAAGTTCAAACAACAGTCTTGAAATCCATTTTATCATTGGATTTAGCTTTACAATGTGCAATGAACCTTAGTATAGGTTATTTATTAAAAAAAAAAGAGAAAAAAATAAAGAAGAGAGTAAGTTCCTAGACCTGAAACTATGAATGAACAGTGATCATGGAGGCTGCTACAGTAGACGAACTCCCTAAACCCATCGGTTTTGCTTGGCCGAGAGGAACCTACAGTTACACAAAACCATTGCAATCTTGTAAGGACTACATATTTTCAGATTACACACACACATCATGCACATGCAATTGAACTAAGTTGTAACAATAAAGTAAAGAAGCTCAGACTAGCTTTACAAAGTGATTCATCATCAACAAACCACAAAAAACATGAGCTGAAAATTCATCAAATACTGTAACAACAAACACCATCATCACTTCCCTTCAAAAAAACTAACTACTAAACTAATAGGGAAGTAGAACCATGCACACATAATGAGAAAACTCAAAAGGAAACACCCATAAATCATGCAATGTTGCTTTCTATTGCTGCAGAATACTTTTACACCAGCTCTCCAACCCTTTACAAATGAGGGGAAGACCGCTATTTATAGTTCTCCAAAGCCCGAATGAATGGCCAGGATTGAATTACATTATGTGACCCAGATTCAATTACATTAGGGCTTCACCTACCCCACAATATTCAGCAATTTAAAATACATTTGTTGTCTTTTCCCTATTTTGTCTTTTAGTGCCTAGGTGTTGTAGCAGTTTTGTCTTCTAGCTTATTTCTCTTTTACTGTAGCTGAAACTACCTAAAAGTTTCTCTTTGTTTGATGGAATTGCAACATTCTTCATTGGATCAAACGGGCTTGTCGACGATTGGCATCAACAGATTGGTTGCCCCTGATTCAGGCGGACAGGCCCTTAAAGATCATCATCATCTGGTGAAAACTAAGACAGCTCCCTTATGCTTTCTTCAAGGCCACCCCCTTGCATTTTGTCATTGACTTCCTTGGCACATGCCTTCTTCTAATGTGATCTCTATTGATGGGTGCCACAAGGAGAGGTGGGCATAAGAGCTATGTGCTTTCTTTGTTCAACTTTCTCAATGGGTCTCCCCGACAGACCCGTGGTAGGCTTCTTGAAACCTGCATATATGAAGTGTCGTAAGTGCTTTCATACACAAATCAAAGCAAATTTTAGTCAAATCTTGCAAACTCTTTGTTAGATTCATCCATGCATCATTAAAAGATCATAATATTCATATTTGGAGCTCATTTGGACCATAAACATTAATGTGTGCTCCAGGGGGGCGGGCGCCAAGGCGGATGACGGATGGAAGGTGGACAGCGAACGGGGGACAACTTTCCCCAAGGGCAAGCCCGAAAGCACCGACAGAAGTCGAGCGACGAACAAAAGAAAAATTGGCAAAGGAGAGACAGAGTTTCGGAAACGGCCACGGAGGGGTCGGGTTCCGAAATAGCCAGGGACAAACAAAGTTCCCAGAACAGTCGCGGAGGGACGGAGTTCTGGAAACGGCCACGGAGGGGCCAAGTTCAGGGATCCGGAACGTCGAGGGCAGACGGATGAAAAAATGGCAAAGGAGAGACAAAGTTCTAGAAATGGCCACAGAGGGGCAGGGTTCTAGAACAGCTAGGGACGGACAAAGTTCTCAGAACAGCTGCAGAGGGACGGAGTTCCGAAAACAACCACGGAGGGGTCAGGTTCCGAGAGTCGGAACGCTGGGGGCAGATGGATGAAAAAACAACAAAGGAGAGATGGAGTTCTGGAAACGACCACGGAGGGGTCGAGTTCTGGAACAGCCAGGGAGGGATGAAGTTCCTAGAATAGCCATGGAGGGATAAAGTTTTGAAAACGGCCACAGAGGAGCTGGGTTTCGGGAGCCAAAACGTCGAGGGCAGACAGATGAAAAAATGACAAAGGAGAGACCGAGTTTCGGAAACGGCCACAGAGGGGCCGGGTTCCAGAAGCCGAAATGCTGGGGGCAAACAAATGAAAAAATGACAAAGGAGATACGGAGTTTTGGAAACAACCACGGAGGGGCCAGATTCAGAAAGTCAGAATGTTGGGGGCAAACGGATGAAAAAATGGCAAAGGAGAGATGGAGTTTCGAAAATGGCCACGGAGGGGCCAAATTTCGGAACAACCAAGGACAAATGAAATTCTCGGAACAACTACGGAGGGACGAAGTTCCAGAATGAAAATTTTGCAACTTCTCGAAACTTAACGAAACCTTGGCAGTTCACTTAGGCACCACAAAAACATCCCAAATCCATAGGAAACCTGTCCCCAAAGTCAAAAATGAAGGAAAAAGCGAATCGAGCGAGCAGGGGTGAGGCTTGGAGGAAGTCGGGGTAATGAGCGAAGGGAAACCTATAGGGGCACTTCCATGAAAGCAAAAGACTTAGCGAAACTTAGGTAGGTGAATTTGGTTAGGGAAATTTGATCGTTTGACAGCACATGACCGATCTAGGCTCCAAGAAAGGGGCATGCAAAACGAGACAGGAGCAAAATAGCCCGTCGGGAGCGAAAAGAGGGGGTCCCTGCCTACGGTGGGGCGTGTGTGCAAAACATGCACAACAGGTATGATAGATAGTTTCCAGAGGATGGTTAAGGAAACACTTGATTCACCTTTGCTCAATGTTGAGCACCTGAAGAAGCTTAGTGAATTACATTTGGTCACCTCCCAAGCGATCGATCTCATGAAAGTCTGTGAACGTCGCGTTGAGTCAGCTAAGGACAATCATTTGACATGGAAGGTGTGAATGACAAATGTGGCTATTCCTCAGCATAAAGAGTTGTTACATATCCTTAAAGCTTTCCAGGCCTGGCAAAAGAAACTTGTAGTGAACTCGAAAGCTGGAAGTGAAGCGACTCCATCATGACGACTCAACTTCTTCACCTTTCCTTTGTTTTCCTTTTCAATTTGAGTCGGTTATGGACAGCAAAGAGGCAATTACTCATTTGCATATTTAATTGTATCCATTTTCATATGTTATCTCTCTAAACAATTTGAACCACTCAATATGATTATTTTTTGTTGTGAATGAAATTAATGATTGTCTTTGTGCATTCAGTTTGTGAAGTTGATCTGGGTTTTTGAATCTTTATGTTTGAGAACATCTTAATGCAGTATCTTATTTGTGTGTAAGTGATGCAATTTTCTTCATAATCAATCATTTATCAAATGGTATTGGGTGTATATTTTAATTCCTGAATACTTTAGCTAAAATTGGTCTTTGTGTCGAATCTTCTTATTTGCCTGATCTTGCATCTGATATTTAGGAATTTTCCTGATATTGGGTTTGTCTTTACCGCTTTCTGGTTAAAAGCATACATGATATTTGATTTTAGCATTTAAATTCATTGAAAATCTTGTGAGGGAGTTATACCTTGACAAAATTCAGAGGATATTTGTCTTTGTATAAAGGTTAATATTCAGAGTTGTTTGGTTCATTTTGGCACCTTTCGGACGTGGATTGTGATATCTCAAGGTGCCCAATCTGTTAGCCAACATTTCTATACTATTTTTTATTCTATAGAAGATAGGGTAGATGATCCGGTAGTTGAGCACCCTAACTTTGCGCTTCTCAAAATTTATGTGAAAATTTCAAATCACTTTCAATTTTTTATAACATTTTAATATTTTATTTGACAAGTTCCCTTCTTATAACTAAGGTTTCAAGGCCGCATCATCAAATATGATGCCACATCAGCATGCTTTTTGTCGAGGTGTCCAAAAAGGACCTCCAAAAAAATGAGACTCATACTTGTGCACTAAATCATGTTTTAATAGTGTGTTGATGTGACATGGCATGATTTGTTGCTTTTTAGATGTAAGGAATACCTTTCATTCAATTATGGGTAGTCATCATCAACACTAACAACTTTAAAGTCACAACTATTTATCCAATATTGTTAAAAACATTGAACATTAAATCAACAAACACTATAACAACTATTGAAACATGCTCAAATACTGAGTCCTCTCCTATTTATATTACATTAATATATTGATATGAAGATGAGAAAACTAAACCTCACCCCTTGTTATGTTTGACAACTTGAATTGCAGCACTCAATGTAATCATATTTTCCTCAATATTTATTAATTTTTACCATATATATATTAGTTTGTTCCAATGGCTCTCTCTTACGTAAACCTGATTTATAAGAGAAGCCAAAAGCGTGCACTCAAAATCATCTAACGAAAAGGAAACAAACCAACATTCGCTGAAAATGAAT
The DNA here is from genome assembly GCA_007115665.2 of Sequoiadendron giganteum. Taxonomy (NCBI): domain Eukaryota; kingdom Viridiplantae; phylum Streptophyta; class Pinopsida; order Cupressales; family Cupressaceae; genus Sequoiadendron; species Sequoiadendron giganteum. Next base: position 7,911,900 of record CM021107.1, read on the forward strand.
CAAAAGACTCGCTTTTCTTTCAATGTCAACCAAATCTTATCCTTTGTCCTTTCTTCCACGTTACACACATAAATTCTCTTTACGGGGATTCGATCTGTAGACGTCAATAAATAACTCACATGGATTGTCTGAAAGCTTGGAATTCACACGTCTGACCCAGAATTCTCATTCTGTAAAGATAATCTTGCGTGTTCAGTTACACAATTTTGAATGTAAGACCAACGAAATGGGTTTGTCGATTTAAAATGGCTTCCATGAAAGAGGATAGGCCACGGTTTTATGGAGGGAGGCTACTTCAACTAAATTATTTTTTAATATGTAATTTTCTATATTGTTTCAATATTAAAAAAAAACTAAATTAGTTGGTGTGGTTGAAATTATTTAGAAGTTTTTCCCAAATAGGTGGTTCTATAGTTTTTTAAGCAGTAGGTAATGGTAATTGGGAGAAGTGTGATTAGGACTTAGATCCATTTTCCCAATCAAACACATCGTATTTAGATGTAAGTGAATTTCAAAAATTAGATGAAATAGTTGTCATCATTATTGATGAGAATATCTGTTTTTGAAGATATCTTGATTCATGTGTTTCCTTTAAGTGTCCTTACTATGAAAATGGTGATTACATCATTCAATCTCTTGAAGTTCTTATAAATATGTTCCAGCTAGATTTGTGGATAAAAATCATAAATCTGAGTCATGTTATCATATGTCCCTTTGGTTCTAAGAGCTAGCCATGTCTTCATACTAGCAATGACATAAAAGAGATAAGATGTCATGTAGAAATGTTGGTTCACTTCAAAGAAAATCAATTGATTATGTAAAATATTATTAATAATGCTCCCCAATCAATAAAATAGTTTCTTGCACATATGATAATTATGAAAAGATACACCCGTTTTTTTAACTCATTTGAATCCTCATTTACCATCAACTTGTGAAGCAGAACAATCATATTGGAGACTTTTTCGATGAAGAGTGACCTATGTAGAATCTTTGGCAATTGAGATTTACCTCCTTTTAGTACCTATAACCAATTCCTTGTCTTTTTTGAGACACTTATTTTTATTTTTAGTGAAGTATGTTTGTGTAATACCTTTGTCTATATTGGTAAATTGGTCTCTAATAGACAATGTGAGAATGATTCAAATGGAAACACTATCCAACTTGGCCACTAGTTTGTCATCAATGGTTTTGACCTCCATGGTTGTAGGATTATAAATTTTCATGCACTCTAAAACTAAGTCAAGACATTGAACTAATACATATTGTGGGCTTTATTGAATTTTGAAGTTTAATCATACGATGTTTAATATACCACACCTATTTCCCCTCAATGAATGATCCATGTTGCACTTCATTATGCTAAACAATTCATTTATCATTGATGCTTACACATTTTGCAACTTGTTTATCACCACACTAGCAAGTGTAATATTTAACCAAACCGCTATTCTGTTATGCTTTGATGTGCATCCATGTTTTGTTTAAAACCTTTGCTCAAAATTTTCAAAATCCTTTCAAAAAAATCCATTATGTGCATACCTTGTAATCATTACATTCCATGACACAACTCTTTGAAGTGTTCTCTAAAATAATTCCATAAATTGTCTTGTTGTTGGTTATGATTTTTCACAACTCCATTTTTTTGGTTGTGGGTTGTGAATTTTCACCTCATATTTTTCTTTTTATATTTTCATTTTTTCATTTTTCTATTTTTCTCCTTTTTAAATTTACATCACATTTGTCACTCTTGTTTGATTATTTATTTTATTTGAAAAATAAGTAAATCAACATTTAACCACTATAGAATGTAAGTTTGTCACAACCAAAAATCATGGAAATGATTACTCGATCAAGAATTGTCCCTTGCAAATTCCTATGTACCAAGGAAAAAAATTGATCATGATTTTTAATATGTGACCATTTTAATTGGTGATGAGATTTGGAAGGAAACCTTGTTATCGACTTTACAAGTTTGTTGATGAAAGGAATAGCCATAACTTTTAATTGGCTTTATATTTTTCATTGAAAACTTGTCATATTGCTAAGTATACCATCATAACAAAACCTATTAAGACATTTTGTTCCAAATTTATTAAAACTTTCAATTTAATTATTTCCACAACTTGGTTGGAAAAAATTTGAATTTTTAATATCTTGTAATTTGAAAGACATTTTAACTCAAAAATATTGAACACACAAAAGTACAGAGGGGGGGGGGATTAGTTCTTAATCAAATTCTTTACATTCATCAACAATTAACCAATTAAACCATGACAATTAGAAGAACACAAAAATATGCAACCATAACACCAAGTTTACGTGAAAAACCTTACAAGGGAAAAACCACAGTGAGCAAGCTTCTTGGATCTATTGTCCAAGTCCAGCATCACAAATGAAACAACTTTTACAATAGATATTTATGGTCTTTAACCAAAGGAAGTTTACTACTCCCTACTCAATACAACTTTCACAACAAAGGTTCACTACCTCAACATACAATTGGAATATATAGTACATATGTCACCTCTGGTTCACTACCTTTGGTACATACATCAACTTCAAAAATCTTTGTGTCCTATAGCTCACCGCCTTCAACAAACTATCCCATTTAGTGGCACATATTCTTCTTCGCAATCTCACGTACATTCACTACTGATCTATCAAAATATTTGACACATTTCATTATCAAAAGATATTCTGCAGAAATCTATTCGTACATTGTTTGCTCAAAACATTCACAACACACTCGCACACCTTGTCAAAAAATTTGATCTTCTATTTATACCCTTTGCATCCTTCAAAATGGTTCTTCATGTTGACTGCAAACATGTAAAATTTAAGGTAAATAATATTTACAACAAGTTGGCTTCGAACACATTTGTAGAAGAGAGAAAACTTATGCAATCCAAGCTGAAAGATATTCAAAACCTATTCTTCATGAAACACTTCCTCAAAATTAGCACACACATCTAAACACTTTGCACAATTAACACAACATGACTGCAAGTCGGCTCGACATGCAAGAAAACTATCAAACACCAACTCTAGACCAAGGTGGTACTAGAGAGACCAAGAAACTTTGTGTGAATCATTCCAATAGACTGATATGTCATGTAACAACACTTTTGTGCACTCCCTTTATCATTTCAAATCAATTCATGTTGGCGCAAACACTTCATACTAAAAAATAATGACTCCAGACATACTGCTATACAGGATAAAATCACATACCATCTTATGGAGCAACTAGAGAGCCCAAAGAGATTCCATCATGCATTACATAACCTTTGTACATAGATTTGATCCAATAGATGCTGACGTAAATCAGTTAGACACCAACAAACCAACCTACCAAGTTGTCAAAACATAGACAACACATTGTTATCTACAAAACTGCCAATGGTGAACCAAAACATCTAAAAATTGGACTGAGCAGACATACCACCTTCATAAACATAACTTCAAAATCGTAAGGCAAGACAATGTGATGCGGTGAAGTGAAAATACATTCAATTCTTCCTTATCATAAATTCATTGAAACTTAACAATTTCATACTTTGACAACTCCAAAACACTTTATGGTAAAACTTATGCATGGATACATAGAATATGTATACCTTACAACTGTATCTGGAGCTAATCTTCAAACCACAAGATCATATCTTCATTTGTTGAGGAACGTAGAGAATTTTACAAAGCTCATGTGAAGCCAATCATGTGCCTTAGATAGATTTGAACCTTATCAACCAAGGAATTTTGACATCCAACCATGAACTTTGAATGATGGTGTACAATAGTGTACCAATGAAGCCATCAAGACAATCTTACATCACTTTGGCATCCAACCATGAATTTTCCTTCAACATTAGTGCATATGGTATCAACAAATGTTGACATCAATGACAACATGCTTATCCACACATTTACCAACAATCTCCCCCTTTTTCATTGATGGCAACATTTACCAGATCTTCCCCCACTTTGACATAAAGGGCAAAGGGCAGGTGGACTTCAAAAAACAAATGGACTCCCCTATCTATACACACTTTTATAGATCACTCCCCTTACTCCAAAAATATTCTTTTATTTACATAAAGTTGTGAACACTTGTCTACTCCACATATTTAAATATAAAAAATGTTACAAAAACCATGTCGCAAATACATACTTAGCTCCGACTTGAAGGAAGAATGTTCTTGTATATTCACTTTAGCTGAGACAAGGAGTTGTCCCATTGCTTCTTCGTAGTACTGATATGGATTTGACTCACCAAATGAGCATGAATGTCTTTTTCTTCTTCCAAGGAGGATGGAATATGATTCTTTTGTTCAACTCCTTTAGCTCCTACCAGGAGACCTGTTAGAGATGCTAACTTTAGGTTCACAACCTCCTACAACTGTTTTACTTGAATTTTTATCTACTCCCTTTGGTCTTGCACTTACTATAATTGGGAGTATAACTTCTCAACTTGTGCCTTGATTGAATCATCACTGTCTTGCACTAGATCATAAGTAGAACGTGATCTGCACTTCCATGGAATTTATTTGATCCTTAAGATTTTTTGTTTTGGTAGGCCATTGCATACATAATAGGTATAATACCTTTGCCTCCTCCATACATTTTTAATATCTTCTATGCATGTTTTCAACTTTTCATGTGCCTTTGCACATTTCCTAGAGGATACTGATAGTCTGTTGTTGGAAATCTTCAACTCAACTTGCTTCTCAAGATAAGCGAAGTGTTCCTTGAAGGAATCCATTAGTTGTTTGATCTGCTAAGTGAGTGACAGAGAGGAATCCCTTTTTGCATTGGGCATTTCAGCTTCCAAAATTTTGACAACCTCTTGCAATGTCTCATAACTGTCTACCTGCTACTACAAGATCTCTTCCCTTGTAGAGGAGTGAAAGATATCGCCAAGTTGCAACTTTCTCGATGGTGAGATGTTATACATATTAAATTGCCCATCAAAAATAGGCAACTGCAGCAATATCAAAGCAATTGCAGGCTAAATCTGCTTTTGTTGTGTAAAAAATGCTTTGATTGAGTCAATGGGGGATCTTGAAGTAGATGCCTTAGGAGTTTCTTGTGCCTAAACTCTGAAATTTGATGCATTTTCCTTTACTTTCTAATCCTGTTGATCAATTTTTTTTAGAGGACTATCATACACATCATGACTAGGAGAAACATTCTCTACATCATGAGATACTTGTTCTTCTTTCTCCTCTTCTGCTTCATGTTGAATAGTGTCATGTTGTGTGGACATTTTTTATTTCTCCACATCTTCAACATTTCTCATTTCCTCAATAATTTTATTGGTCACTTCCTCAGTTTCCTTCTAAATTGTGTCCTTTTATTTCTTCTCCATACTCATAAGGATGTCCACTCTTTGCTTTGACCTTAATTCTTGAGCTTGCTTTTGAAGTATTTTCTTTTTCTTCCTGAGAAATGAAGATTCCAACTTTTTCAATTACTTCATTCCTCAGCTCATCATCTACTTCAATTGGCTTCTCCCTTTTTTGCCTCAAGGCTTGAGCTAGACTCTCTAGAGCATCTTCAAGGATTTTGTTGAGAGCCACATTGTACTTGATCATGTACAAGAATATTTCCCTTTCAATAGTCCTTTGGTCCTTAGGAGGGACTTCCCGATGCAATGCAACTATCTCTTGTAACAAGCCTTGACTTACAATACCATTAAAGATAGCATCCAATTGGAGAGGCTCATGTGGAGTTGCCACCAGAGGAGTTTTCTTATTTTTCTTCTTTCCTTTTCCTTTAGGTTTGGAAGTGCCTTCCTCACCCTTTTCTTCTTCCTCTATTTCTTTTGTCTCATCCTTCTTTCTTGGCTTTCTACTTAAACCTTGGATGCTTCCTCTCAGCAACGTTGATTTCATATACAACTCTTTTCTCAACAGTAGCTTGTGGGGATTTAGTAGTTTGCAGAGGAGTAGTGGTTGCAGAGGTTGATCTACTTGACCTTCAAGGCACTTTCTCTACAATAGTTTCCTTAGGATATGAGGGAATGTTCTTTGGAGCTTGGGAAGAGGTTTGAGGGGCTTTCTTGGTTAGGCCAGGAACCCCTATTCTCTGAAACATTTTGTCTACCCTCTTCCCATGTGTCTCTTCCTCATACTTCTGAATTATCTTATCCATTATTTCTTTATAGGTACCAAAACTTTTTGCTGCAAGGTCCTTGGGCTTATTTAACAATTTTTTAATATATGCCTTGACTTCAACAGGGGAGAACTCATAGGGAAATTTAGGAATCTAGGATGTCCTAGGTTCCACAACTTCAATGTAACAATAATCTTTATCAACCAAAATTGTAATTTCATCCTTGTACTTTTTTACCAAATCAAAGGGAATTATTTCCCTATCCTACATTACTACTTGCAATTTTTTGAAGAAAACACAATAGGTAAAAATGCAAGCTTGTGTGGCATTGAATCCTCTCATGTGATTTCTGATTTGTGCGGAAACTAGAAAGATTTGTTGCCAAATCTTTCCTTTGAAACTAGTAAATTCATTCAGATAGTAGAATGCAAGGAAAATGATCAGAGACCAAAACCTGAAGTTATATCTGGTCTCTTTGGTTCTTTTTAGGTTATCAAATAATTTCTATCTCGTTAGTTCACACAGGTCAAAGTCCTTTCCTTCCCTAACCATTTGGTATATGGTATGAATAGTAGTACCAGTTGTAGAGCCTTCTTTGTTTGTGAAGTACATTTTTTATGTTATTCCCATGGAAGCATACTTAAAACCTAGATCATTGATATCACTTATGTTCAGAGTTCTTTTTTCAAAATTTTCTCTAGTTAGGTTTGTAACCTTCTCATTCTTCACAACTTTCATTATCGGAAAAGGTATGGTTGCACATAACCCCTTTACTGCCTTAATTGTATTTTTTTAATTCTAAAGGGATTATCCAAATACATAAATTCATCATGGATTATGCTCAAAATGATCCTTAACCATTCAATATTGTCACAAAAATCAATGAAATCCTTCCACACATCCAACCCTTTAGCCGACAGATTTTCATATTTGGGCTTGCACCCGACATAGTCATCATCCAACATGGTGTGCATCACCTACTCAAACTTTGTGTGATCAATTTCATTTATAGGAACATGAATATAGATCCTTAAATCTTCAATATGTATGATATTATCTGTAAATTTTGAGAATGCACCATCCTTATCTGTTAGAGTAATTGGACATTTACTTTATTAATTAAACAATATTTGTTTAATTACGTAAAGTTCCCTTTTACCTCTTTTTCGCTTAAGCTAACATTAGGTACATAATAATTAATTACTTTATTAATTATTATTGTGCAAGCCTATGGTTTTCCTTTTTTAGGGTTTTCATCTATATATGGTTGAAAACTATCTTTTGTATCATTATTCATTTTACATTTTGGGTGAATACATTGCTCCACATTCTTGAGCATTTTCTTTGTTGCTTCTCTTTGCTTCTCCTTGTAACAGGTTATTTGCTTGCAGAGATCTTTGGGCTCCTATGAAGTTGTATCTTCTCAACTCCAACATGGTATCAGAGCTTCAGATTTGCAGCTGCTTGTTCTTGTTTCGAGATTTTTGCATTGGAAGCAAATCTAGGGTTCTAAGGGTTCTTCTTGTGGATTCAGCATACTCAAAATTTTAGGTTCACTTTGGGCCCAAACAGACAATGCCATTGGATTCGTAGCGCCCAAAAACCCCTAAATTTTAGGTTTTTGATTTATTTTCGACGGCCCGTTCAATTTTTTCAGCCACCGATCGCACCGCCAAGTGGCCACCAGCCACCAGCTTCGACGCCACCTGCGCTCCGCTCAGCCGCCTCGCTTCCCGCCCAGCTCCAGCCTAGCTCGTCGCTGCTGAGCTCGCCGCTGACGCCATCTGCGGGCTCGCCGACCCCTGTCGGCCCCTCCAGCCCCCGCGAGCTTCTAACACCCGCCACCCAATCACATGGGTGACCGCGGGTTATCTGCCCCAGCCTCCTGGTCCACCCAGGTGACCAAGGGCTATTTTTTTTAGCTCCTAGGTGCTGAAGGGCTCTAATAGGGCATTTTATGCTCTCTCACAAAAACAGACATAACTCAGGCGTTTTAGCTCCGTTTTTCGAACAAAAAGAAGCATTGGAAAGCTGGTTTCAGCACCGATCTAATGGTGTAGGTATTTTTATAAAAAAATTACCAATATGGATATTTTTTTCCAGTCAAAGTGAGGTCTTCTTTCTTCACTTCCGGGGTCATAGAAGGTGTAAACGGACTCCGTTTTTCAAACTTGAATAGGCGTTGGAAAGCTCTCAACATGCTCTATTCAGTGATGTGATTTATTTTATCATAATTTTCACCTAGTACACAAGAATTTGTTTTGAAGTATTTTTTGCTTATGCATTGTTTCCTTCTTCTTCGTTTGTACTAGGGTTTGGGTTTATCTTTTGTGGGGGGTTTTTTTTCTCTTGCTTTCTGTCATTTATATCAAAAAACCAGAACACTGAAACTCTAAAAAATACAAACCCTTATGCATCTTCTGTCTATTCTGAAAGATCACATAATAATAAAAAACACAAGCAGGTACAGGTGCAAGGTTTCATGGCAGACTCCTCAATTGAGCTACTCACATCACATAACTATCACACTTGGAAGTCTCGTATGATGAGGCTACTCAGGTCACGAGGGTTATGGTCTTGTTTAGATGAGGTTCAGCCTCAATTGCAACGTCCTTTTGAGATTATGCAACACAGGAACAAGATGGATGAGGCTATGGGTTTGCTATGCATGCATGTTTCAGACAATCATTTGTTTCACCTTGATGCTTTGCTCACTCCTCGAGCCATGTGGCTGAAGTTTGAAACACTTTTTAGGGCCATTAATGAGTTTCGTGCATTACAGATTGAGGCAGAGTTGACTTCATTGTTACCTGATTCATTTCCCACTATTGAGGATTTTTTGAACAAGTTCAAAACTATCCGCACTATTTTACAGGGTTGTGGCAAGAACAAGACAGACACAAAGTGCATTTACTTGATTCTTTCAAAGCTTCGTGGTCCATTTCAGATATTTGCTTCCTCCTTCTACTCCACCATGGATGGCTTGGGTGCCAGTTTTACCATGCCTACCTTTGATTTGTTTTGTGAGCGTTTGTCTCGGGAACAATCTCACCTTTCTCAAATGGATATGCACTCAAGATCAAAGAGCAAAGCATTGGTTGCTCAGTCACCAAAGGGGAAACAGAAGCATAAACTGAGGCCCAAGAAAGATTTTGCAGGTAGTGAGCATTCCTCCAAACCGCCTCCTAAGTCTGATTCTAAACCACCATTTAATCCAGAACATGGGAAATCTTCGAAGTCTGGCGAGTCTTCCTCCAAGACTAAGGAGAAATCAGGAGACACTTGCAGTTTATGTGGCAAGCAAGGTCATCCAATTTTCAAGTGTTGGAAACAATTAGAGGCTTTAGAGGACGCCATGCAACAGCAACACATCTCCTCACCTGAGTCTTCTTCCTCTTCCACCACAGGAAAAGGTCATGCTCTCACTGCTAGAGCATCGACCAATGGGTCCACTTGGATTTTAGACTTTGGTGCTTCTCACCATATGACTCACACTCAGCAATTGGTCACTTCTCTTGCCTCTTGTGGTACTTCACAGATTGTAGTGGGTGACTCTTCACAGCTTTCTGTCCTGGATTCAAGTTCTGTCTCTTTGGATGGCGGCACTCTACAAGATGTTTTGGTTGTTCCTAACATCTCGACAAACCTCTTGTCCATTTATCAGATTTGCCACACTGGCTCTGGTAAGATAGTTGAGTTCTCACCACATGATGTGGTTATTCGAGACCTCCATGACTTTGATTTGGTTGTGGCTATTGGTAGTGTTGATACTGCATCTCGTCTTTACAGATTTGATGGATTTGCGCCTTTTGAGGGTACAGGTTCATCTCTTATAGCACATGCAGATTCGGTGAGTAAGCCTTGGCATGAGCGTTTGGGCCATGTCAATTACAGATATCTTCAGCAGATGAGTACACAGTCACTTGTTCTTGGTCTTCCACAGATTTTCTGTACTGACGGTGTTTGTCATGGTTGTGTGCTTGGAAAGCATCACAGGGATCCCTTTCCGAAGGGAAGTACCACTCGTGCTTTGGCACCCTTGGAGTTGATTCATAGTGACCTCATGTCATTTCCCACTCCTTTTTCAGGGGCCAAGTATGTACTCACATTCATTCATGACTTCTCCAGACGCACATGGTTGTACTTTCGTAAGTACAAGTCTGATGTCTTTGATTCCTTTCATGTCTTCAAGACATTTGTAGAGAAGTAGTCTGGTCTTTCTATCCGACGGATACGTACAGATAATGGGGGGGGAGTATGTGAATCAGGCCTTCAGAGATTTTTGCACTGAGCATGGTTTGCAACATCAGTTTTTTGTTCCCTACACCCCTCAGCAGAATGGTATCGCTGAGCGAAAGAACATGACTTTACGGGAGATGGCTAATTGTATGATTCAATCCAAGTCCATGGATTCGTCTTTTTGGGCTAAGGCAGTCAATTATGCCAATTATATTCAGAATCGAATGTCTCATACAGTGATTCGACATATGACTCCTGAGGAGGCTTGGTCTCATGACAAGCCTGATATTTCATCATTTCGAGTATTTGGTAGTGAGGCATGGGCTTTTATTCCTGATGCTCAGAGGAGAGCTATAGAGTGGAAGAGTCAACCCCTCATATTTGTTGGCTACTGTGAGGATGTTAAGGCGTACAGGTTGTTTGATCCTGATTCTAGAGAGGTCCTATTTAAACAAGATGTTCAATTTGATGAGCGCCTTCCTCTAGTTGATACCCTGTCTCCAGTGTCCACTTCACTACCTACTCCATCCACTGCAGCTCTTCAGGATTATTTTGAGGATGATTCTGATGTGGATATTGATGATCCCCCATCTCCACCTCCACTTGCTCCACCTCAGAGGCCCAAATGGGCTCACTTTACTATTGAGGCAGTAGGATCTATGGCGAGTGATCCTTCAGACACTCGTCGCACCCGTTCTCATACTGTGGGTTCTAGTCTTTTCACTCATGCTCTTTCAGAGGATCCTCAGAGGTTTTCAGAGGTGACAGGTCACCCTGAGTGGGATAGTGCTATGGAGGAGGAGTACTCTTCTTTGATGAGGAATAGTACATGGGATCTTTGTCCTCTTCCTAAGGGCAGAAAGATGGTTCGGTGTCGATGGTTGTATCACACCAAGTATGTTGCTGATGGTTTTATTGATAAGTACAAAGCACGTCTTGTTGCGAAGGGTTTCTCACAGGTTGAGGGTATTGATTACTCTGAGACATTTTCCCCTATCACCAAGATGAATTCTATTCGTTTTGTACTATCACTTGCAGCTTCTAAAGGATGGCTCATTTTTCAAATGGATGTGAAGTGTGCCTTCTTGCATGGTGACCTACAGGAGGAGATCTATATGGAGCAGCCTCAGGGGTTTTTTCATGATGCTTCTTTGGTTTTTAGACTTCAGCATTCATTAAATGGTCTCAAACAGGCCCCTCGGGCTTGGTATGAGAAGATGGACTCTTTTCTGCTCTCCACTGGTTTCACTCGCTGTCATTCTGATCACACGGTCTATATTCAGCATCTTGAGGGTGAGATCCTTATTCTTGTGCTATATGTTGATGATCTTCTCATCACAAGTAGCACATCCTCTATGATTCAGAATTCTCAGCTAGCCTTGATGGAGCAGTTTGAGATGACAGATCTCGGCCTTCCACACTATTTTCTTGGTCTTTAGGTGATTCAGTCTTCAGAGGGGATCTCCATTTACCAGCAGAAGTATTCTCTTGATATGCTTCAACGCTTTGGCATGCTTGATTGCAAGCCTACCCCCACACCTTTTCAGTCACGGGTTGTTTTGACTACTACTTTCCCCACTCCTTCAGTAGATTCTACACTTTATAGGTAGTTGGTTGGCAATTTGTTGTACCTGACTCACACTCATCCTGATCTTTCCTTTGCGGTTGGTCTTGTCTCTCGATTCTCCCATGATCCTCATGAGAGTCATTGGCAAGCTGCCAAGCGTATTTTGAGGTACATTCAAGGCACCACTTCATATGGCATTCACTACACATCAGGGGATCCTCACATTGTTGGCTACATTGACTCAGATTGGGCTAGTGATGTCAATGATTGGAAGTCTACTTCTGGCTTTGTTTTTTGTCTTGGATCTGGTCCTATCACATGGTCGTGCAAGAAGCAGACTGCTCATGCATTATCATCTACAAAGGTTGAGTACTGAGTTGTTGTGCTCGCTAGTCAGGAGATTTTATGGCTTCGTCAGTTGATGACTGAGTTTGGTTTTCCTCTTGATAGTCCCACTATTCTTTGGTGTGACAATCAGAGTGTTATACACATTTCACACAACCCGGTGGAGCATCAATGGACGAAGCACATTGAGCTTCATATGCATTTCATCAGACAGTTGATTCAGGATGGTTCTCTCATCTTGGAGTATATTCCCACTGCCAAGCAGGTTGCAGACATCTTCACGAAACCTTTTGCATCCCCGCGCTATCTTCAATTGCGCTCTATGCTTGGGGTGAAGGAAGTTGTCCTTGGGGGGTCTTTATGAGGCCTTCCTTCCTTCATGTTTCTTTTAGCATGTTCTTCTATCTCTTTTTGGAGAGGAGTTTTTCCCACTAGGTTTTCTCCTTCTCTTCGTTTCATAGAGATTTCTTTGTACTTGGGTACCTGATCTGGCCTTGTTGTTGGGACCCATTGCTTTTTCTTTCAGTAGCTTCTTCTAGGTTTTAGCTTCTCCCTATGTCTATCTTAAGGGGGGTGTTAGAGTAATTGGACATTTACTTTATTAATTAAACAATATTTGTTTAATTACGTAATGTTCCCTTTTACCTCTTTTTCACTTAAGTTAACATTAGGTACATAATAATTAATTATTATTGTGCAAGCCTACGGTTTTCCTTTTTTAGGGTTTTCATCTATATATGGTTGAAAACTATCTTTTGTATCATTATTCATTTTACATTTTGGGTGAATACATTGCTCCACATTCTTGAGCATTTTCTTTGTTGCTTCTCTTTGCTTCTCCTTGTAACAGGTTATTTGCTTGCAGAGATCTTTGGGCTCCTATGAAGTTGTATCTTCTCAACTCCAACATTATCTACCTCCATTTCCTTTAAAGGATATATCTTATACTTTAGCCTAGGTTTCTTAGAAACATCTACTAACTTTAGAGTACCCATTTCAATTTATTTTCAAACTTTAAAGAAAGGGTTTATGAGAAACTTAAATTACCTTTGTGCATTGTCACTAGGGTTTCAACTTCACAACAATTCCACTTGAATTCGTAAGGCGCCTTTGATGCCTTCTTCTTAGCCCTAGACAAAATTCTTTTGATTCAAATGAGCCAATATCATGCAAATTGAATTATAAATTATTTCATATTTTCCCTAACACTCCTCAATAAATTCACCTTATACTTGTTAGGTAAGTATCTCCTAGAGTGTTATGTGACTTCACAGGGATGCACATTCATTCTATAAAATTTTACAAACAAATTTATTGCTCTGGAAAATAGATCTATAGATTCCATCATGCTTTTCAACTAACTTCTTCAAATAATCTTATTTCAAATTACCTTTAATGTTGTAATGATCAACATCTTACTCTCTTCAGGGGGCTGAGAGACTTTATAGAAGATAGCTCCCCCTGAGATAATTTTCTATCTCAATCAAGCATGAAATTTTGTGCACAATGCACAAGTGTTGTGTCATTCCTTACTTCAATCTTTCTCTTGTTTCTTTCTCCAAACCTTTGAAACTTCCTTCTTTTATTTTGTCTTCTTATGTTGAGCATGTGACTTCATAGAACCACTTTTGTAGAATCTTGATTTATGCCCAAGGTTATTGCACTTGTAGCAAACAACAATATATTTAGGGTCTAAACCATTTCTCCTTATTTTGGTTTTACAATCAGCAGCCCTATGACCAAACTTATTGCATGCATAGAAGTAGCCATAAAATGAATGAGAGACTACAACATTATGTCTTGGGTGCACAAAAGAGTTCTTCCTCATATAATCATTCCTTCTTGCCTTAGTTCTAAAATCATTAGCCTTATGACCAAACTTATTGCAAGAATAACAATAACCATGAAAGGATTGAGAGAACTTGGAATTAGCAGTTTATTTAGGAGGAGATCTCTTGAAGCTTTTCTTTTGATTTTTGACCTTTATGAAGCCATCGTCCAATTTCCTTCTTTCTTCTTTGACCTTTTTAGAATCTTCAACAAAGTACTTTTCCTTTTTCATTTCAAGAATATTAGCCTTTGATTTATGACCTTCTTCAAATCCAAGACCACCCTTACCTTTTATAGATCTTTGAATATTGATTATCTCATCAAGAATGTTATAGATTTTCTTGAGCTTCAGACCTTTGTCTATCTGATCCTTTGCTTTCTCTAATTCTTTCCTCGGGGAAATAATTTCTTCTTCAAGTTTGGAGTATTCCATTTATTTTTCATTCAAATTATTGTTAGACAATCTACAACCCTCTTTCCTTCTTCAACTTGAACTTTCAAATTGATGATTGTCTCTTTTGATTCTTTGAGTTTGATCTTCAATTCTCCACTTTCTCTTCTTGCAATATCCAAATCTTCCAAAGCTGAAATAAGTTCTCCTTTAAATTCCACTTCATAATATTCTTGAAGGGTGTTCCATTATCTATGATAGTGGCTTGTGGAACACCGTAATGGTAGATAAGGTAGTTAAGGATGAACTTTGATATTTTTTTCCCAATGATATACGTCATAGGAATGACTTCTATCCACTTCATAAAATACTCTGTGGTATTAATAATGAGCTTATGTCCATTGGAAGAAGTGGGTGTAATTTTACCCATGAGATCAAGCCCCCATTGAGAAAATGGCCATGGAGTTACCATTGGTTGGAGCTCTTGCACCGAAGCATGAATGAGATCTCCATGTTGTTGACATTGTAAGCATTTCTTAACGAACTGATTTGACTCTTGCTCCATGGTAGGCCAATAATATCTTATTCTCAGTAAAAAAAACCGCAAGGTTATGCCACTCGAATGAGACCCACATATGACTTCCCGATGCAATGCAACTATCTCTTGTAACAAGCCTCGATTTACAATACCATTAAAGATAACATCCAATTGGAGAGGCTCATGTGGAGTTTCCACCAGAGGAGTTTGCTTAATTTTCTTATTTCCTTTTCCTTTAGGTTTGGAAGTGCCTTCCTCACCCTTTTCTTCTTCCTCTATTTCTTTTGTCTCATCCTTCTTTCTTGGCTTTCTACTTAAGCCTTGGATGCTTCCTCTCAGCAACTTTAATTTCATATACAACTATTTTCTCAGCAGTAGCTTGTAGGGATTTAGTAGGTTGCGGAGGAGTAGTGGTTGCAGATACTTGACCTTCAAGGCACTCTCTTTGCAATAGTTTCCTTAGGATATGAGGAAATGTTCTTTGGATCTTGGGCAGAGGCTTGAGGGGATTTCTTGGTTAGGCAAGGAATGCCTATTCTCTGAAACATTTTGTCTACCCTCTTCTCATGAGTCTCTTCCTCCTACTTCTGAATTATCTTATCCATTATTTCTCTATAGGTACCAAACCTTTCTGTTGCAAGGTCCTTGGGCTTATTTAGCAATTTTTTAATATATGCCTTGACTTCAACAAGGGAGACCTCATAGGGAAATTTAGGAATCTAGGATGTCCTAGGTTCCACAACTTCAATGTAACAATAATCTTTATCAACCAAAATTGTAATTTCATCCTTGTACTTTTTTACCAAATCAAAGGGAATTATTTCCCTATCCTACATTACTACTTGCAATTTTTTGAAGAAAACATAATAGGTAAAAATGCAAGCTTGTGTGGCATTGAATCCTCTCATGTGATTTCTGATTTGTGCGGCAACTAGAAAGATTTGTTGCCAAATATTTCTTTTGAAACTAGGAAATTCATTCAAATAGTAGAATGCAAGGAAAATGATCAGAGACCCAAACCTGAAGTTGTATCCAGTCTCTTTGGTTCTTTTCAGGTTATCAAATAATTTTTATCTCATTAGTTCACATAGGTCAAATTCCTTTCCTTCCTTAACCATTTGGTATATGGTATGAATAGCAGTACTAGTTGTAGAGCCTTCTTTGTTTGTGAAGTACATTTTTTATGTTATTCCCATGGAAGCATACTTAACACCCAGATCATTGATATCACTTATGTTCAGAGTTCTTTTGTCAAAATTTTCTCTACTTAGGTTTGTAACCTTCTCATTCTTCACAACTTTCATTATCGGAAAAGGTATGGTTGCACATAACCCTGTTACTGCCTTAATTGCATTTTGGTCAATTCTAAAGGGATTATCCAAATACATAAACTCAACATGGATTATGTTCAAAATAATCCTTAACCATTCAATATTGTAACAAAAATCGATGAGATCCTTCCACACATCCAACCCTTTAGCCGACACATTTGCATATTTGGGCTTGCACCCGACATAGTCATCATCCAACACGGTGTGCGTCATCTCCTCAAACTTTGTGTGATCAATTTCATTTATAGGAACATGAATATAGATCCTTAAATATTCAATATGTATGATATTATCTATAAATTTTGAGAATGCACCATCCTTATCTACCTCCATTTCCTTTAAAGGATATATCTTATACTTTATCCTAGGTTTCTTAGAAACATCTACTAACTTTGGAGTAGCCATTTCAATTTCTTTTCAAAATTTAAAGAAAGGGTTTATGAGAAACTTAAATCACCTCTGTGCACTATCACTAGGGTTTCAACTTCACAACAATTCCACTTGAATTCGTAAGATGACTTTGATGCCTTCTTCTTCTTAGCCCTAGACAAAAAAAGAATTGATTCAAATGAGCCAATATCATGCAAATTGAATTATAAATTATTTCACATTTTCCCTAACACTCCTCAATAAATGCACCTTATACTTGTTAGGTAAGTATCTCCCAGAGTTCTATGTGACTTCACAGGGATGCACATTCATTCTATAAAATTTTACAAACAAATTTATTGCTCTGGAAAATAGATCTACAAATTCCATCTTGCTTTTCAACTAACTTATTCAGATAATCTTATTTCAGATTACCTTTAATGTTGTAATGATCAACATATTACTCTCTTCAGGGGGCTGAGAGACTTTACAGAAGATAGCTCCCCCTGAGATAATGTTCTATCTCAATCAAGCATGAAATCTTCTGCACAATGCGCAAGTGTTGTGTCATTCCTCACTTCAATCTTGCTCTTGTTTCTTTCTCGAAACCTTTGCAACTTCCTTCTTTTCTTTTGTCTTCTTATGTTGAGCATGTGACTTCATAGAACCACTTTTGTAGAATCTTGATTTATGCCCAAGGTTATTGCACTTGTAGCAAACAACATTATATTTAGGTTCTAAACAATTTCTCCTTATTTTGGTTTTACAATCAGCAGCCCTATGACCAAACTTATTGCATGCATAGAAGTAGCCATAAAATGAATGAGAGACTACAAAATTATGTCTTGGGTGCATAAAAGAGTTCTTCCTCATATAATCACTCCTTCTTGCCTTAGTTCTAAAATCATTAGCCTTATGACCAAAATTATTGCATGAATAACAATAACCATGAAAGGATTGAGAGAACCTGGAATTAGCAGTCTATTTAGGAGGAGATATCTTGAAGTTTTTTTTTTTATTTTTGACCTTTATGAAGCCATCATCCAATTTCCTTCTTTCTTCTTTGACCTTTTTAGAATCTTCAACAAAGTACTTTTCCTTTTTCATTTCAAGAATATTAGCCTTTGATTTCTGACCTTCTTCAAATCCAAGACCACCCTTGCCTTTTATAGATCGTTGAATACTGATTATCTCATCAAGAATGTTATAGATTTTCTTGAGCTTCAAACCTTTGTCTATCTGATCCTTTGCTTTCTCTAATTCTTTCCTCGAGGAAATAATTTCTTCTTCAAGTTTGGAGCATTCCATTTTTTTTCATTCAACTTATTATTAGACAATCTAAAACCCTCTTTCCTTCTTCAACTTGAACTTTCAAATTGATGATTGTCTCTTTTGATTCTTTGAGTTTTATCTTCAATTCTCCACTTTCTCTTCTTGCAATATCCAAATCTTCCAAAGCTGAAATAATTTCTCCTTTAAATTCCACTTCATAATATTCTTGAAGGGTGTTCCATTATCTATGATAGTGGCTTGTGGAACATCGTAATGGTAGATAAGGTAGTTAAGGATGAACTTTGATATTTTTTTCCCAATGATATACGTCATAAGAATGAATTCTATCCGCTTCATAAAATACTTTGTGGTAGTAATAATGATCTTATGTCCATTGGAAGAAGTGGGTGTAATTTTACCCATGAGATCAAGCCCCCATTGAGAAAATGGCCATGGAGTTACCATTGGTTGGAGCTTTTGCACTAGAGCATGAATTAGATCTCCATGTTGTTGACATTGTAAGAATTTCTTAACAAATTTATTTGACTCTCGCTCCATGGTAGGCCAATAATATCCTATTCTCAGTAAAAAAAAATCCCAAGGTTATGCCACTCGAATGAGACCCACATATGCCTTTGTGTATTTATTTCAAAGCCACATAAGCTTCCTATTGATTTGAACACTTGAGTAATGTGTTATCGGAACTTCTCTAGTATAGGGTATCACCAACAATGACGAATCGTGAGGCTCTTTTGATAAAATTTTTTTGAAAGCTAGGGGTAATATCGGTGGGAAATATACTTTTGTGTAGGTAGGTAAAAATTTCATGGTACCAGGGTGAATCGGGACCAACAATATCACACACAAATTCTTATTCTAGAACCTCGAATGCTGATATGAGAAGCTATTCCACAAGGAATTCATATATTGAGTTACTCTTTGGTATATCTAGTAAGGATCCAAAAGTAGCCATTTCATTAGTTGTCTTATTGTTAATCCTTGGTTGCTCAAAATTTATATCAATGAAGTACTCTTTGCAATTGTCCACTATATTCTTGTATGGTGTGAGCTTATCATCTTGTGTTTGATAATCATTATTGAATTGTTTCACTATCAATTGTGAATCTCCATATACCTAAAGCTCTTGGATTTTCCATTGAATTGTAGTCCTTAATCTAGTGATCAGTTCTTCATACTCCTCTATGTTATTGGTACAAGGAAATTCCAATCTGAAAGATTTGGGTATGCAATCCCCTTGCGGAGTAATGAACAAAACTCCAGCTCCTAACCCATGTTGTGTGTGTGATGAATCAAAGTATAAATTCCACTTCTTGTGTTTTGTAAGGGTGAAGATGGACTCATTTGGAAACTCTAATACCAATGTGTTAACTGCACATAACAGTGATTCAACCAGTTGATTTTCTATAACTTATCCCTTGATGGATTTTCAATCCACATATTCAATGCCGAATTCACTTTAGATCATCACCCATTTTGCCTTACGACTAGTGAGAGTAGCTTTTGATAGTAGATATTTCAAAGGATCCACTTTGGAAATGAGTTTGACTTGATGAGATAGAATGTAGTGTCTCAACTTCTAAGAAGAAAACACAACTATTAAACAAGCTCTTTCTATCGGTGAATAATTAAGCTCAAAACCAACTAGAGTTTTATTGATTTAATATTGGCTTGTTCTTTTCCATTTTTGTCATGTTGAGCTAGGAGATCTCCTAGAGAAATTGAGGTTGTCGAAACATATAGGATTAAAGGTTTTCCTATTATTGGTGGCATTAAGATCGATGGTTCTACTAAGTATTCCTTCAGTTGTTAAAATTCCTACTCACAATTATCATCCCATATGTATTCCACACCCTTGTGAAGGAGATGGGTAAATAGGTGGCACTTATCTGCCAGTTGGGTGATGAATCTCTTGATTCATTATAATTTACCTCGAAGTCTCCTTAGTTGCTTGAGTGTTTGAGTCAGTGACATCTCCATAATTGCTTTTAATTTTACTGGATTGACCTCAATGCCCCTTCGTAACACTATATATCCCAATAGTTTACCAATGGTGATGCCAAAAGCATAATTTTTTGGGTTCAAACTTACAATGTATTTCTCTAGCTTGCCAAAAATTTGAGCTAGTACCTCTATATGTCCTTTCCTTGTCACAAATTTAGCCAAGGTGTGATCTACATAATCTTCCAAGATTTTATGAAACATGTCATGAAATATTAGTTGTGTTTCCCTTTGATATGTAGCCCTTGCATTTTTTAGACCGAAAGGCATCACGTTCCAAGAGCATGTCCCCCATGGACAAGTAAATTTTTTTTTGTGTTGATCACCCTTAGCAATCACGATTTGATCATACCCTAAAAATCAATCCATAAGAGATGAAATTTCGTGACCACTTGTGAGATCCACAATGTTGTCCACATTGGGGAGTGGAAAATCATCTTTAGAGCATGCTTTTTTCAATTCCCTAAAGTCTGTGTAGATCCTTATACACCTAGTGGGTTTAGAAACTGGAACCAAGTTGGAAACCCACTCAGGATAGTCAATCGACCTATTGAAACCATCAATTATTTTCTACAATTGCACTTTGATGAGAAATGATATTTGAGGATGCATCTTTCATAGCTTTTATTTAACTGGCTTGACATCTAGGTGAACTGTGAGATGGTGTAATACTAAGGATGTATCTAGACCTGGCATATCAACATAAGACCATGCAAAGAAGAATTCCCTTTCTCTAAGAATTTTTTCCAAATTTTGTGTCTCTTCATTATCTAATGAAGAAGCATGGAATGTTATCTGAAGCTTCTTCTCTCCCTACATTGAACAGTTTGGATAGATCTAAAAGAACTATTATTTTTATTTTTACTATTTTACAATAAAAAAGTGCCACATTGTGGTTTTCACTAAAAGATTGTGTATTGATTTTCAAATTTTCTCATTTTCGACTAAAAAATTCAATCGTCTTCCCAAAATAGGCTCCTATGGCTAACTCAATATCAAAACTTGCCTTATGATCTCCAAAGATGTGATCTCTAGCTCTGATGAATTCAGAAATTGCCTCATCATTTTTGAATGAATTGAGAATCAATGTGTGTTGTTGGTCCTATTCAATTAATTGTGGATAGATAAGGGTTATTTCTTTTTCTTTAGTTGGTGATGAAAAGGAGGTAGTAGTCATCATGTAGATCAATGCGTGTTCAAATAGATTTGTGATGCAAATTGGAGCATCATCAATATTTTCATACACAAATGTATTTAACCAAGGGGAAGCTTTATCCTCTTCGATTGAAATATTGTTAACATTAGGTACCACATATTTGGTCGAGGTGTAACCAAGACCAAAGTTCTTTATTCATTTCTCAAGAATTATTGTCTCTCTCATCCCTTGTTGGTTTAATCCAAGGCCACCTATGCCAATGTAACCCATACTCTTCATGAGTTGAAATCCTTTGTTGCTTGTGTCAACTGGTAGTGGGAGTTCTTCTATCTTATCTTGATGAATCCATTGTGATGCATTCCCATAATCTATGACTTCAGCATTTAGGTCTCCCCACTTCTCAAATGTGGTTTTCTTGATTTTCTTGGTGACTTTCTCAATGTGATGGGGTTCACCATGAGATTTTGGATTTGAACTCAATTGTCCTAGGAAATAATCTGAGAGGTTGTATTCTCCCCAACCACTATCCTTGGCTTGAATTTTGACATCTGATAGTTCTTTCTTAGATTCATATGTATAACTTGAAGTTGATGCTAGTGTTGTTGGATCAACATAAGAAATAATGTATAGGAACCTCATCATTCTTTGGAACTTGCAATACTTCAAAATATTTCTCCTCTAGCTCCCTACAATAATAGAAAGGTTTTGGATCACCATGAATGGTATTCTCCTTGTCATTATAGGGGAAATTAAGACATTAATGATAAGTAGAAGCCACAACTTGCATTGGATGAATCCATGGTCGACCAAGGAGAATGTTATATGGCAAGTCTAGATCCAAAACTTGACACTTTTCCGCTATTACTGGTCCTACTTGGATAGGTAATGTGATGGTCCCTTCAAAATCTCTCTCTTTATCATCATAACCTCTTATTGTTTCTCCTTTTCTTCTTTCTATGACTCCTTTTGAATAAGCCAGGCATTTGATTAATTGGAGAGAAAAAAAGATTAAACCTACACCCCAATCTATTAAAACTCTTTTCACCTTGTTCTTATACACCAATACCTCAAGATGCAATGCACAATTGTGAAATGATTGGGATGGAAGGTCATTCTCTATGAATAAAAGATGGTGAGTGGATGAGATGTGTTTCTCCATAGCTTGAAATTTTTTAATATCAATTTCATTAGGCACAGATGAAGAAGATAAGGATTTCTCTAGAATTTCCTTATGGGTTGGTGAAATTTTCAAAAGCTCTAGAATGGATATTTGGGCTGGTGTCTTCTTGAGTTGATCAAGAAGACTATAATATGTGACATTATCTTTGGGTGGCACTCTTTGTTATAAAGGATATCCTTTTCTGGTTACCTTTCCCCATCATGTGGTGACTCCACACTCTAGATTTCTTCCTTCGATGGTAATAACGAATTCATGATTATCAAATGAATATGTGTTTCCTACAACATTGTCATAGGTATGGCTGACTTGGTTATATACCTTCCCTTTTCCTTTTCCTACATCGTTTCCTTGTCCATGGTTTTGAATTGGATTCTTGTGTATTCCAAGGTCATTGTTTCCTGAAGTTCCCGATCTTTGATCGACATTTATATCACCATGTTCTATGAGATCTTGATTGACATTTTTCAATTTCATATAGTCGGCTATTTTGTGACCTTTGGTATGATGGTATTCACAAAAATCAGTGTCTTTGTACCATGGGTTTTAAATTTAGGTTCTCCATATTGATGAAAATCAATAATTTTGATAAGATTAGTTTGAATTAATTTAGTCAAGATGGTTTCAATAGGTTCTCCCAAAGGAGTGTATTTTCGCCTTGGAGGATAATTGTTTGATCTTGGTTGCCCTTGTTTCCCTTGTTGATTATTGAAATTTTGCACATTTTTTCTGATTTTCTTGTTGAAATGTTGGTTTAGGAGGAGCATTGATGATCACCTTTGCATCCACAACACCATCATTAGTAATGTTCTTATTTTTAGCCAAAAATTGGGGTTTGTTGATATTTCTAGATAATGGCTTATCATTGAATATTTGGATGGCTCTTGTTACAATTAGAGCTCTTTCGATTGTAATCCCTTTAGAGATTAGTTCTTCAAATGTAGAGACACATTGCATACACAATTGAAAGGCTAAATCAGTATCTAGATTTCTAGTAAGCATTTCAACTTCTTGTTTTTTTGGTATAGGCCTTTTGCACTTACTTGATTTGTGTCTCCATCGTTGTAAAAAGGTAGCAAAGGGTTCTCCTCTATTTTGTTTTAGTGTATAAAGATCCTCCAATGTTATGTCAACATCAATGTTATAAGAGGAATGCATGATGAATTTATCTATGATCTCTTGAAATGTCCTAATTCTAGGAGGTAGATGTGAAAACCATTCCATTGCTAATCCACCCAAGCTTCTTGGGAATAGTCTCATAAGATGTGAATCATTGTAGGAGACTTCCATACAAAAAACTAAAAAATATCTTATATTATCCTCAAGATTTCCTCTTCCCTTATATTTTTCAAACTTTGGAATCTCAAAGTTTGGAGGAAAAGGTATCATCATGATGCTTCTATCAAATGGATAGGGACATAAGTCTTGGACTCCATATGATTTCTTTACCTTTCCTACTTGAACATCTTGTATCTTTTGGGTCAATGCTTGTATTTGTGATGAAATGTCCATGTTTGTGCTAACCAATGGTGAAACATATGTATGATATTGATATGGAGGTGTATTGTATGAGTGATGTTGTGAATTATATGGTGGTGTAGGAGGTGTGTTATATGCTCCACCATATTGGTATTGTGGTGTGGAATTTCCTTGAGATTGAAGATATTGTTGACCTTGAGGACCATATTGAAAATTTTGTTGTTGAGAAAGCAATTGTTGTTGAGTATACATTTGTTGGTCTTGTGTTTTTTGTTGAGCTTATAATTGATCATGAGAAAAACCTTGTTGTTGTTTCATGTGTTGATTAGGAACCTTATTCTGATTTGGAACAATATTTTGATTTGGCACAATATTTTGATTTGGAAAAGATTTTGACTTTGAACAAGGTTTTGATTTGGAAAAAGGTTTTGATTTGGAAACAGGTTTTGATTTGGAACCATGTTTAAATTTGGAACCATGTTTTGATTTGAAACAATGTTTGGATTTTGAACCGTGGTTGGATTTTGGAACTATGTTTTGATTTTGACGAATGTTTGAATTTGGAAACATGTTTTGATTTTGACCAATGTTTGAATTTGGAACCGTGTTTAGATTTGGAACCATGTTTTGATTTTGACCAATGTTTGAATTTGGAATAGTGTTTGGATTTAGACCTTGGTTTTGTGATTGATGATTTGGGTTTGGTTGTTGATTTTGACCTTTATTTGATGATTGTTAATTTTGTGATGGTGGTCGGTTTTGATCTTGAATCAAGGGTTGGTGCATAGTATAAGATGATTGATTAATACCACAACCTACCAAGTTTTGATTTGATGCATTGAATGTAGGTGGAATTGAAACATTGTGAAAACCCAATTTTTTTGGTATTGTTTGAACCTTGAGTATTATGTAAGGGATTACCATGTTGATTTGAATGATTTATTTGAGCAACCCCTTGTATAGTCACTATTGGTGAATTTTGAACAAAAGGTGATAGTTTTGGAAATTGTTGAATCACATTATGTATGAAGCATTGACTCCCTTGTTTGTGATTCCTTGAAGCTATTTGGGCCAAAGTTTGATTTTGTGATTATGTCATTTGTTCAAAATATTGTCCTTTCAATGTGTTAAGATCAAAGTTTGATGGAAGCTTGAAACCTAATTGTGTAAGTTTGAGCATGTAATGTGTGGGATCTTGTTTCATCAATACTTCCATTCCATGAAGGAAATATTGACTTTGTTGTAATTCTAGTATATCTTTGGGAGTGACTTCACATGGTTTTTATTCTTTTTCAACATAATTTTTTTCCACTTGAGCTTTGATTGTAGTTGGAGGTTTTGTTATAGTTGAAGGTTGTGAATCACTTGTTTGAGGCATTCCATATGGTTGATCACTAACATTAGGATCCCTTGATTCCCTAGATTAAACTTCATAGCTTTTTTGTATTGAGATCTAGTTGTGACCATGCAAGGTTTATCAATCCTAGGTGTAGTGTATTAAAATGCATACCCTTTCATTTTCACACTTGTTTGGACCCACATTGCTTTTTTAATCCTTATTTATGCCTTATTTGGTCCTATTTTGCATCCACAAGCCTAATAAATTATATTTTTTATGGCTAATCCTGACAAACATCAAAGGATAAATGATAATTTCATGATTTTGGTTGTGTCCTTGATTTTTGGACTAGGACTAAGACGCCACCTAGGGCATCTTTTTCCTCCAAAGGTCTTGGGACCCTCTTTTCAAAAGCACCTTAAAAGGCACCCTTTTTGGAGTTTGTGCCCTACGTTTCAAGCCTCGGGACTAAGACGCCACCTAGGGCGTCTTAGTCCCCCTTAGGTTATTTTTGAGATTTAATTTTAAATCTTGGCAGGATTTAGCCTCCTTTAATTAATGAATTCATATGTCGGATTGTTGTGGTGTAATTTCAGGATATTAAGCATGGATAAGTATAAATACAAGGTTCTTTCACTCATTTTCACCTATGACTTTTTTGAGAGCATTCATAATAGAAAATTGGAATTCACAAGAGCATTCGAGAGCAATTCATCAAGCATTTGGAGCCATCATCAAGATTCAAGCATCATGTCAAAGATATTCATGCATCATGTGTATTTTTGAGCTAACATTTGTGATGTAGGGTTTTGATTCAAGCAAGCAATTCAAGTCAAGATCTATCAAGCATTCATTCAATTCAAGATCTACATTCAAGCTAGCCACTTCACACAATTTTGTAGATTTCATAGCAAGGGTTTGGTGAGTTGAAACATAGCACTTTGTTCATTCATCATTTACCTTCATTATTCCATTTCATTTCAAGGTTTAATTGCCAACAAGGGGTTTGACCAAGGAAAACCCCCATTTACTAACAATCAACAAGTTTTTCCTCTCTTGTATGTTTGTGTTTGTATATTTAGTTTGAAGACTTGAAGATCATCTGAAGTGCAAAGTTGTAAAGTTGCAAAGTTGCATTGCAAAGTTTTCATCTTCACGGAAAGTCACCTACAGCCAAGATCTGGAAGTTTCAGGACCTGATATCTGAGAAGAAAGAAGTGCAGACCTTGGACTTCAGGATCACATTCTGAAATCGCAAGAATTCAGGTCGAGACTAAGAAGACAGTAAGGGCATCTCAGTCCTCCTAGGGGTATTTTGCAGAGATTCTTTCAGATTATGTTCCGACATCCAAATGATTCTTTGTTTGCCCCAAAAAAATTAGTAGGACTAAGAAGACAATAAGGGTGTCATAGTCCTACCTAGCATATTTTGACAACATTTTTGCATTTCCAGAATCCTTATCACATTTCTAGACTTCCCAGGTATATACATCCTAACTTGTTACTTAATTTTGTCATTTGCGCTCATTATTTGGCTTGCATTACTAGGTTTTGTGAGTTGAATATCAAGTTGTCTTTTCCAAGCTTTTGCTTGGTGGTGAACCCTTCGAAGCCTAAGGAATCTTCCTAGGTCTCCCTTGTTGATAATTGACTCACCTTTGTGTTGATAGTCAATCCAATTTGGGATCCTAGGGCATCCTTGAATGTTAGTTGGAGAAAAGTGGTGCTCTATGACCTAAACCATAAAGCATCCATTTTCCAATTAATCACTAGGAAATGATTTTGATTGGATTTGGATCAATTATGAAATGATTGATGTGAATGAATGGAAGATATGAAACTTTTGATTTAGACCACACTTAGGACTTTGATTGTTTGATTAGATTTTATTATTATTTTTATGTTTTGATGATTATGAAATTACTACTTTGGGAGTTGATTCATGACTTCCAAAGTGAGTTTGTCCAAAATGATTTTGCTAACTCAATCTAAATACCTTGAAACAAGATCATTTCCAAGTATAAGGCTAAATTAGTTTATATGATAAAGGATTCAAACCTAAGTGATTTATGTCCAAATGTTTAAGTTGTTTGTTTTGATGTTTGATTTGATGGTTGATGTTTGGAGATGTTTTTGTTCCAAATGACAACCTAAGATTATTTTTGACAATTTCCAAGTGACTTTGTTGAAGAACCTTGCTTTTGACATTTCAATGTTTGATGTATAACAATGATTTGGTCTAATGATAACTCAAAAAAAAAAATTGATAAAAATAATATTGAGCATGAATTTCCTTGTTTATTTGTTTGAAGCAAGTAACACAAGTGGTTTTAAATGTTCTTTTTAGGTTCAATTCTTAAAATCTAATTTAGTCATGGATTATTTTTACCACATAAAGATCTTGATTATGAGTTGTCTAGTACTAAGATGTCTACAAAAAGTAAATTTTTTTTCACAAAAGCTTAATATTGTGAAAATCCAAAAATGCTAAATCGTAGTTACCTAGGTTTACTTTGACACAATGCGTAAAGATGTAGACAATGATACTAGGATGCACACAAAGATATTTTTTGATAAAAACAAATATACTTAGATGCATATAATAGTACAATGTCTTTCAAGTGCATAATAATGTGTTCAAAGGGTTTAAAATCTTGTCACAACCATGTTTAATGTTTGTTTGAGTGTTTTGATGATCAAGCAATGTGTTCAACTGACTCAATTGGTAATGGGAGATATTTCGTAAGATTTCTTCCACAAAGCTCACTAACAATAGATCGATAGAACAAAAAGCATGCGTAATCCTATTTAGTCAAGTAGGTGTATCTTCTTAAGTCGGGTATGCACAATAAAATATTGCCCATAGAATGAGTAACTAGAGTATGCACGTGTACACGATACACCTCTTACCTTGGAAGGAGAAGTTCCTTGCAAGGTGCTTTCCATCTCAACTATGATTAGTACATGGTGAATAACTTCATGAAACGATGTTATTCCATTGCACCTCCTTAAGAAGATGTTTGATGGTCTTAGGCCTCTAAAAAAATAGGTTTTAGTGGGTGGAACTAGGTGAACACTACCAACCTCATAGGCATTGCATTGGGAAACCCACACAAGTCCATAGTGTTACATGTATAGATAGGCCTACAGCTTTCACCCTCAACCAATTTATATAGCATGCCCTAAAATTTTTCTTGAGGTTGCCTTAAGTTCTCCATTGCGGGATGTATCTCAAGGAAGGTCTCCTACTTAAAAATAAATAAAGGTGTTACTATTTCTCTTCACCCAAGATTGCATGAAGTGCAAGGGGAGAGGATATGTAGCAACAACCTTATAATATTTACAATGAACATGTAGTGCAAACTTGAAGTGTTTCTCTTCACCCAAGATCACACGAAGCGCAAGGGGAGAGGATACATACTAATCTACCAAACATGGAAAACAAAGCATACACTCTTGTTCTTTTTAGGTGCACCAAAGATAAATTTGAATAAACTATTAAAGCACCAATTGAAGTGTGAGATTTGTAGGTTCTTTTTAAACCCAAACAAAGATGAAGTTGTGTGGTTCAATTTTATGCACCAAATTGAAAAATGTAAGTTGTAATTGTTTAATTTTAAACACCAAAGTAAATGTTAGATGCATAAAATGAAATTTTCTCTAAAGTTATTTCCAAATGTGTGTTAACAAACACAAATGTGAAATACATAAAGTAAAATTTAGCTCTAAAGTTATTTCCAGATGAGTGTTTAATAAACACTTTTCAAATTTATCATGCTAAAAAGATCCATCTCTATCAAATAAAATAAAAAAGCAAAGACTAGTTAGGGTTAGTCCTTAGCAAAATATTCAATCAAATTGAAGAACTAAAATAGACAAAGACACGAGACTGCATCCAACAAAGGTGTGGTTTTTCAAACAAAGGCACAACACTATCAAATAGACAAAGGTGTGGCCCTTTGATGAAGGTGTGACCCTTTGATAAAGGCGTGACCTGTTCCTCAAGCAAAATTTGAAAAAAACCAGAACAAAAGCACAACTTCCAATATAAAGGTGTGACATTATCAAATGCAAAGGGGCAGACCTTTAGACAAATTGTTAGTGTAATTAATATTTAATTACACTTGCATAACTTTACTTAGGTTTTGCTTAGGTAATAATTAGTTTACTTAATTAATAAGTAAGCTTTATTTAGTTGAGCTAATTTTAGGTCAACATTAGGGTTGCATACTTTGCTTTTATAAAGCAAATCATCTCATTGTAATATTGAATTCTTGAATAATATCATTTTGCACATTCGCATGCAAAGCTCTGCTTTTTTATGTTTTCTCTTATGTGGAAGGTGTTTAGGTTTGCATGTCTGATCTAGGGTTTCTAACATGGTATCAGAGCCTTGACATGCAGCCCCTTCTCAAATTCTGGAGAAAATCATTGTAGAGTTTGTTCGGGGTTCCTCGAGGATTTTATGCCTTGAGTTCATTTATGCAACATCTTGGATCAGATCGGGCCTCACCATTGGATTCAGAGCGCTGGAAAAAGTCAGGTTTGGCTTTTATTTTGCAGATTTTGGTCATCATTTGCCAGATCTGTGAGAGTTTCATGGTTGCTGATTTTTTGGAAGCTTTGGAGGTGGCCCTTTTTTTGAAGCATTTTGAGCAGAAATGGAGGTCACCATTGCATTCGCAATGGCCAAAAACCCTAAGATCGCCTTTCGTTTCGTCGATTTTGGCGAAGTTGGTTTGGAGGGCAAAAATTTTTTGTCAGGGAGATCGTACGGCCTCCCTAGCACGCATTTCGAAGCATTGGTTTTCACGAAAATCCAAAAAAAAATGAAAACGGGCGTTGGTTTTTGCGTCACTAGTTCAGAAGGGGCCCGCCACCATTGCTCCATCAGGCGGCCACCACCGCACCACCTGCGAGCCGCCAGCCACCGACGGCTCCACCAACCGGTAGCTGGTCGGCCCAGCCCCCGCGGGCTCCCTGCAGCCTACCGTCGGTCCTACGGGGGACTGGGCGCGCTGGCCCCTCAGCCCCAGCCATGGTCATATGCACAACTAAGGGCTCCACCGCAACCCCCAGTCCGCCAGCCCCTGGTCGCCCACAGGACCAGAGGCCGAAATTGTTTTAGCCCCCTGGGCTGCCTACAGGCCTTATTGGCCAAATTGGAGCACTTTCACCAAATCGGGCGTAACTTTTGTGTACGGAGTCGGATTTTCACAAACGAGATACCGTTGGAAAGCTGATTCCGACGTCAATCCTGTGGTGTAGGTTATTTTTCTTGATTATGCTCCAGATTTATTTTGCAGGTCCTTGAACTCAGATGTTAGTGTTTTCACTCCAGAGGGCATATCTTATGACTCGGTGATCCTTTTTTCGCCATTCTTGTGGCATTGGAAAGCTAGTTCCGTCCTCTACACAGATCTGAGGTCTTTTTCTATTTTTTGTTTATGCATGTTTAGGCATTCTCTCCTTTTGCAGTCATTGGGGATTGTAATAAATGAACTAATATAAAGTTCCATCAGGGGGGTTTCTTGCATAATAATCTTCATTATGTTTTGATGGCAACTCGGATGAGTTGTAATCTGGTTTCTTAGTTTTTTTTGGCCATATTTTGTCTTAGCTTGACACATACCAGATTCATTTTTGGTTCACACTTTAGATTGAGAGCCTATGGTTAGTGATCCGCATCGAATCCATCTTAGTTTGAGGGCCACTAAATTTGTGGTTATTGTTCCCGAGTCTATATGGTACTTGTTCCCATGGAAGAGTTTCAGTCTTAGTTTGGCATCGGCATCGAGATTCACAGTTTCCAGATTTTATCATCATTTCATCTATTGTTGCTCTATGGATTTCAGGGTTGTTCCAATTTGGTGTTTTCGAGTGTTCCGTGGCATCGGGTTTGTCGTTGCATCATTATGATTCCGATATGGTTTCTTGTAGATAGAATTATCTTTCCTTGCTTGTCGAATTGCGGTTCCAGTATTACTCCACAGTGTTCTTCCAATGCTTCTTTGCAGCAATCATCTCATTGTAGGGGGGGTTGTCCCACTGAGTTTTCCTTCTCTACCTCATTATTGCATTTGTACATGGGTACCTGATCAGGCCTTGTTACCAGGACCCATTCATGATTTCTTGCATTCATCTTAGTTTTAGGTGCATGCTTATTTAGTCTCCCTAAGTTGCACTTATGGGGGGGCGTTAGTGTAATTAATATTTAATTACACTTGCACAACTTTACTTAGGTTTTGCTTAGGTAATAATTAGTTTACTTAATTAATAAGTAGGCTTTATTTAGTTGAGTTAATTTTAAGTCAACATTAGGGTTGCATACTTTGCTTTTATAAAGCAAATCATCTCATTGTAATATTGAATTCTTGAATAATATCATTTTGCATATTCGCATGCAAAGCTCTATTTTTTTATGTTTTCTCTTCTGTGGAAGGTGTTTAGGTTTGCATGTCTGATCTAGGGTTTCTAACACAAATGTGTTGACCTTTAACAAAGGCATGCCTCTATAAAAAAACAAAAGTGTAATTTTTCCTTGCACCTACAAAATCTGACAAAACTTGAGGAAAAATGATCAGTTAGTGACATGGGGTCCCACCAAGCATGCCATTATGTGAATGTATAAAATCAACTGACCAAATTATATAAAATAGAACTAAAGAGCTAATCAAATGATCAATTAACTACACAATCCAATGAAATTGTTCACAAAGATCAATTAGAATTCAAATAACATGAAAGATCAAAGCCATTCAAATTGAAATCTAACAAAGGAATACAAACCTCAATCCAATTGTGAGATTATGCTCGAATTGGATGTGAAGTGCTCAATTCAAACAAAATCCATTGTTGATGCAAAGCAATTGAAGCTAAAAATGAAGTAAAATGGCTCACAAGTGCTCTCAAATTGATCAAATTGAGCAATCAATTCAAGAGAGTAAATTTACTAAATGCTTGTGAATGAATTATTATGGAAAATGCTTACTATTTATAGAAATTTGAAATTATGATCAATGGTGAGGATCACAAAGGCTAATCAATGGATGAAATCGAATGAGAGGAATGAACATGGATCGAAGATGAATCCAACGGTTAAGAATCCATGAGACATGGATCAATGGTTCAAGATCCATGAGAGATTCAACCAATTCCCTACTTCTTAAGAATTATGTTGGAGAGATGTTGGAGATATTTCCATTTGGAGGGAAATATTTGAATTTGAAAAGAGAATATTCTAAGGGAATATTTATTGTGCAAGTGGGAAAGTTGAGGATTTGAAAAGAAATTAGCTAATTAAACAATTAATTAAAATTATTTAATTGTGCAAGAGGATGAGATTAGAGGCTTGAATTAATAATCATGAATTATTTAATCAAAGTACCCTAACTTGACATTTATCAAAATTCTACGTGAAAATTTCAAATCACTTCCAATTTTTTACAAGAGTTTATTTGACAAGTCCCCTTCTTATAACTAAGGTTTCAAGGCTACATCATCAAATATGATGCCACATCAGCATGTTTTTTGTCGAGTTGTCCAAAAAGGCCCCAAAAAAAAGAGACTGACACTTGTGCACTAAATCATGTTTTACTGGTGCGCTGATGTGGCATCACACGATTTGTTGTTTTTTATATAAAAAGAATACATTTCATTCAATTATGGGTAGTCATCATCAACACTAACAACTTTAAAGTCACAACTATTTATCCAATATTGTTAAAAACATTGAACATTAAATCAACAAACACTATAACAACTATTGAAACATGTTCAAATACTAAATCCTCTTCTATTTATATTACATTAATATATTGATATGAAAATGAGAAAACTAAACCTCTCACCTTGTTATGTTTGACAACTTGAATTGCAGCACTCAATGTAATCATATTTTCCTCAATATTTATTAATTTTTACCATATATATATATTAGTTTGTTCCAATGGCTCTCTCTTACGTAAACCTGATTTATAAGAGAAGCCAAAAGCGTGCACTCAAAATCATCTAACGAAAAGGAAACAAACCAACATTCGCTGAAAATGAATCAAAAGACTCGCTTTTCTTTCAATGTCAACCAAATCTTATCCTTTGTCCTTTCTTCCACGTTACACACATAAATTCTCTTTACGGGGATTCGATCTGTAGACGTCAATAAAAAACTCACATGGATTGTCTGAAAGCTTGGAATTCACACGTCTGACCCAGAATTCTCATTCTGTAAAGATAATCTTGCGTGTTCAGTTACACAATTTTGAATGTAAGACCAACGAAATGGGTTTGTCGATTTAAAAGGGCTTCCATGAAAGAGGATAAGGCCACGGTTTTATGGAGGGAAGCTACTTCAACTAAATTATTTTTTAATATGTAATTTTCTGTATTGTTTCAATATTAAAAAAAAACTAAATTAGTTGGTGTGGTTGAAATTGTTTAGAAGTTTTTCACAAATAGGTGGTTCCATAGTTTTTTAAGTGGTAGGTAATGTTAAAAAATTTAGTTGAGAATTTTTAAGAAAATTGGTGGTTTCATATTTTTTAAGCAATAATTAATATTAGAAGAAGTTGGTGAGCCCATATCTTGTTTAAAAATTATATGCATCTTATAAATATATTTAAATTTATATAAAATTATCATATTTTACAACACGGTCTTGCTTCAATTTTTTTATTCAATGAATTATTGATGCAAAATTCTTATGTTGATTTTTTCCTATTCAACAAGAGGATTAGATGTTTGATATATCATAAGTGACCAAAAAAAAATACAAACATGGACACACAATATAACAAAGCATATCACAATATAGGTTGAATTTCATTGCTTTCCCTTGCCACTTTGGCCCTTCTTAGACCATAGTGACCTCTTTAAGGTAGGTGGTTCATATTGAGCAATAATGTTTCTTTTTTACTCACCCTTAGAAATGTTTATCTAGGCTAACTTATCCAAAGATCTTAATGAGCCCATCAAACTTGTCCAAATTGGAACTTGGAAGTTCATCCAATAGGTCATGTATCTTAATCTACCAAATACCTATTTTCGGTGCCAGTCTTTGACCCATAAAATTTGATATCGTTCCTTGGTTATTCAACACCCCACGCCTCCTCACAAGCAGCCTTTGGGGAATCCTCTAGCTTACAAAAATGGGGATGGCTAGACTACTATGAATAACAAAAAATGCTCACAATCGTAGCACTAAAGGTACTAGTCCATAATTGTTAAGTGTTGGACCTTGAGTTTCAAAGTCGATTAAGGTGAATGAAGTTGGTGATTTGCAACCCAAAGGGCAGTCATCACAAATGGCCACTTGGCCTCATTTCAATAAATACTAACAATTAGATACTTGGCCACCTTCTCCTCCAGTTTCTTATCATTCCCATGGTTTGGTCCATGAGATAAGAGTGAATTTGTGCTTGAAAAGAAGGCATTTGTTAATTTTTGCTCTCCAAATCTAGCACCCCTTATAGAAGAAGAATTTTTGATGAACTATTATGGAGCTCTTGATGAACTCAATGATGATGAAATTATTCTTGACTCATAGCTTCCATCAAATTTATTCCATAGAATGTTAGGGGTCTAACTAATCCTAGAAGAAAATACATTGATTGGATATTTGACAAAGATTTTCTAACCTTGATTTTTTTATAGAATTTAAAAATTGTAGGTTTCATTTTTTGTATAAGTTTATTGTATCATTTGGCTAAAATATCACTTTTTACATAATGATCATGAACTCAAACAAGAAGGACTTATGGCTTGCATTTCACCTAGGTGGTAGTCAAACATGTTGGCTCATGGATATGAAAAAACTAGTCATTCTCTATGGGTCCTCTTTAATATTAACAAATACTCTTTTAGAATTATTAATAGTTATGCCTTCAATGATGTTATTGAAAGATCTCTTCTTTAGCACTAGATTGCAGAATATTTATCCACTACCTCTTGGATCATGTTTGGATATTTGAATATCATTGAAATAGCATTTGATAAATTTAGCCACTTTCTTATGTGTTGGACAACTAGAGAGCAAGAAGATTGGTACTACATGCATAATAATTTTTTTTTGTCCTAATATTAGTTATCATCTACTTTATTATCTATGGTATACGTGAAGTAATTTGCAAGTACACGTATAGAAAGAATTCTTAAACTTCTTGATAGGTCCATGTTCCTAAGACATCCTATTTTCCCCTATCCTAGTTGTTATCAATCATTAGTGGAGCCCTTGGTGGATGTGTTGAACACACTCAGATATGACAATGAACACACGTGCAAAATCAAACTATTGACAAGATTAGATACCCTTAACCAAATCTGTTGTAGTTATTCAAATCAAAGAAAATGAAAGATATGACAATGAACACACATGCACAAGATAGCACCATATTTACATGGAAAAACCACGATGAGAGTTAACTCACAATATAGAAGCTCACTGCTTACAGAAATATAATTTTAAGGCTCATTGCCAATGGACTTACATGCTAAGGCGCACAACCTTAGGGAAAGATACAAGGGACTTGTAGTACTGAGGTGCACAATCTTAGGGCAAGATACAAATTACAAGGACCTGGTGAGATTCACTATCTCAGAGCAGGATACATGAAGAATATAAAATTACATTTGTCAATAATACACTCTATTGATTGAGGCGTTAAAGCTCATTTCTCTTCTCTTTTTTTACAACTCACTACTTCAATTCATCTATGCACATCTCCACTCCCTCTTCACACCTTGCAACTAAATTGTTCTTGCATTTATATCCTTTGTGAGATCGCAAAACATCAATTAGGTCATCTAGAGAAGATATAACCAATAACATCAACAAGTCGGCCACAAAAACATAATGCAGTCCTATCCAGAGGATGAAGAGAACCAAAAAATATCTTATTACATCTTTCAATATGATCCCAAACCACAAACACATTGGCACACATCAACCCAAGTCAACAACAAGGAAACATGAGGATAAAACATGTAGCACATAACCAGTTAGCCCAAAAATTCTTACATCTGAATCAATCAATGTGGTTCTTAACAAGATAGGTCAAGACCCAAATGCATCTTAACACAACTTCATATGTTGGCACAGACCTTCAAGTACATGACACAAGCAAGATAACAAGCCCTATAGGCCAAATATCCACAAATTTCCCAAAAAACCAACTCAACACAATATGTGATCTACCAAAGAGATCAATCAGTGACATGCAAACCACAAAGAGATGTTCCATGAGCATTCAATAATACTTCTAGATACTTCTTTCACATTGTCATGCCACAAACAACCACCGCAATCCAAACAAAAGCATAATACTTCATCCCAGAAACACAAAAGATACCACCAAGAGATAGAACATTAATAAACCAGCTTACAAACCACTTTATTGCATGACAACTGAACTAATACACTACATAAGCACTGAGAGCACATCCTCCAAGCTGCAGGAGAAAAAACATCAATGTGGAGCATTTTTGGACCAATCCAGACAACCAACAAAACTTCCAAAACACTACAAATAGAAGAAACCTCCTCGGCAACACTAGTGACCTGAAAATATAAGAGTACAACATCTACATAACACACACTGAATCCCAAACTGCAAGACCATATCATCAATAGTGGAGGAATACAAAATATTCTCCCAAATAGTCTTCACAACAACTACCTAAAACAAAAACTTTCACCAACTTTCAAAGACCAAAACTTCCTTATAGCAACACATACTTCCTCGGGGACAATAAGATAGAGCATACAACACACTAGAGACCATCAACATCATCTCTCCACAATCAACATTACTTCTAATCCTTATCATAGTGCTTCTAATCATCATCTTAATATATCATCATGATATCATCTCTTCTGACAGCAACCATACTTAAATCATCTTTACTTGATATAAAAAAAAGGCATGACGTCAAACCATGAGCATTAGCAACCTCAAAGGAATGGCATCCAACCATGAACTTATCATCATAACATACAACAACGAGCACCAATGACAGCAACATAAATTACAATCAATCTCACAGACATATGCAACAACCTTCCCAAGTGTTGACAACTAATGCCAACAATCAAACTCATAAAGTGTTGTCATCACAACAATCCCCTCAAGTGTTGGCATCAATCACAACCACAATGAAAATTAATGCCAACAAGATGTTGTCCTTTCATACCATTTTTATTTGATTTTGTATCGAGTGGTAATTAGTGGAACTAAAACACCTAAGTTGTAGCTCTTTTTTAACATGTTATTGTTGATTCATCAACCTTCAGTGGTTCACATTCAGCATAATTAGAATCTTGATCCATGTCTTACCATGGTGTTAGTTGGATCCAAGGGTGGAATGATGTCATTAAATACATGATCCATTTCATTTAAATTTATGTATATCAATTAGCATTACTACACCATTGCTCACACAAGGCTACCACCTCATATCTCTTCCATGTTACCACCAAGTTAAAGGAACTTCAATTTGCTTCCTCTCTATAACTGCACATTTCCAAGCTATTCCAACAAAAGTAAATTATGGATAATCATATAGCTTGGGGAGCTTAACTAAAAGCTTGTTTGTATTGACTCAAGATTTAGGATAAATTTCCCAAAGAATTATTTCAATCCCTTTGAGCTTGCCAATTTTCTCAAAAAATTCAACATCTCAAAGAGAGCAATAAGTCTTTTTCAAACTTTTTTATATTCACTAGGGTTTTTTCTACCATTATCAACATGTTTCCTAGATATAATTATCTTCACTATAAGTTGACCAAGCCCTTTAATATGTGTGAGTGTGAGACCCCTTGTAGGCTCTCCATTTTGTAGTGGACTTATGATGAAAAACATCTCACTTTGATAGATTTTAGTGAAGCAATCTCTTCAATGGTGAATGAAAAAGGCCTTGGTTATGATGAATTTTGATGTAAATTCTATAAATATTTATGGGACCCTATTAGACCCGACCTCTTCTAGTTTTACTTGGAATTTCTCCACAAAATTGTTAGGAAACAAAGGTAATACTAAATTCATACCTAAGGTATGAAATCTTGAAGATATTTGTAGTTGGTGACCAATCATGTTGTCGAAAGGCTCCTAATAAATCTTAGCCAAGGACCTTGCGCTTCACATTCACCATCTACTTCTTATTATATGCTAAGAGCATATTGGTTTCAACAAGAGTATATATATCTTGTACAATATCATTACCATTCAAGAAGGCATGGAATGGACCACTCACTATTACCAAAAGACCATTTTCATAGAAATTTACTTCACCAAAGCTTTTGTGCTAATTGAATGGTTTTTTATGTAATGCCCCTAGTTCTTGCACTTGTTCATTTTGAGATTTGGATGTAATCTTGCTAACCATCTTATTATGCTCTTTTTTGTTGAAGTATTATTGATTTAATTTATTTTTGGCATTTGGATTCTATGTTTATTCTACATGATACATAAGATACTTTTTCTTGTAAATATAATTATGTGATATCTTACCATATATTGTAGATGCTTTCACATTATGTACATGATTATAGGTGGATGTTATGATTATCATGTTATGTTTTGAATGAGGTACATTTTCATGAAATTAATGTGTTGTGATAATTACATGTGATGTTGTACCTCATTGGATGAAATTACATTGCTTTGACTGTTGTATATATGCACATTGTGCACTTAATATGTGGATTGAATGTGTAGGTACAACATTATTTTCTTACCTTAATATCTAGGTTTGATTTATTCCCCCAATGGTGGTTATATTAGAGATGTCACATTGGGAATAATGGTGTTCATTATCCCTTATCATACTAGAATGGAGTGTGAGATGTGTTATATGAGACTGTATTAGCTTCAACCCCAAATTGATTGCAATTTCAGAATCCATATGGGTTGTGAAGATAATTGCATGTGTTTTGTGTGTGTGTGAATTATGGCTTTGTAAATTCCCCTTGTGTTGTTTTATTCTTCGAGTGAAACTTTAGATGGTAATAATGCATAATAAATTTTTAAATAATCATTATTAAAACATTGCAAATGGTTAAGTTATAATTTAAATTACTCTTTACACAATATTAATCAAGGAAAGGAAGTAATTCTTAGTCCATTTAAATAATATTACTAAAGAAATATGCATTATATTAAGATGTATTCAAAATAAAAATAAATTTGTATAAATTTAAAAGATTAAATCAATCAAAATTGGGTGATCAAGAGAAGGAAAATATTAATTTAAAGTAATTATAGAAAGGGAAAACATGGGATGACTCCATTCAAGCCAACCACAATAGGAGATGGAGAAATAAACAAATAATTAATGGATGAAAAGGGAGATAGGGAAGAGGGCATCATGGCAAGGGGTGGTTAGTATAAAATTAGGTACAGGGCACAAATATAGGATCTTTCCCCTATCACAAAATGATTTAGGAGGTTTTGTGGTCTCTCCCCATTGTGCATGCAACTTTGAGGCACTAATTAACCACATGTGTTCCATGATCCTTTCTCTAGTTCTCTAGGAACTAAAAGAGGTAGGATAAATGAATGTTTTGACATGTTCAATGGGAAAAAAAATAAAAATGAGGAAGGAAAATGCACTACAGACACAACCTACGGAAATTGGATAAGTAAAACAATAGTAAACTTTTGAAATAATTAAGAAACTTTGGGTTCTTGATGCAAGAGCATCCAAGGTGTAAGAGCAATCTTGCATCCTAAAAAATGTTGATTTTGATTTTCTATTAGGTTTGGTGAATAAATTTACAATTAGGGCTAAAAATGGTAGGGTTACTAGTTTTAGTAAGTTGGAGGGGCTAAAATAGCAAGGTTACTATTTTTAGTTAGTTGGAAGGGCTAAATATGGCAGGATTACCATTTTTAGTTTAAGTTAGAATTTGTGCACATATGGAAATGAAATCTTACATAGAGATCCAAAATGGTGAAATGAAGCCAATGGATGAAGAAATCACTTCAATACCATTTGTCATTTGTGAGATATTAATGTTTGTCTTCAAAATCTCTTTAAGAATATTCAAAGTCAATTTTGAGGCACCTAGAGGTTCCAAATGGGCCCAAAAAAAAGACAAAGATCCAAAGGTCCCTAAAGGAACTTTTGTTGGACCTTTGATTTTTTGAGAACTTTCCAATGATGTAAACAGTTTGTCAATTTGAAGCTTGACTCAAAAGTTATGGCTCTCAAAAGTTGGAATAAAATTTAGGATTTTTCTTAGGCCTAGAAAAAGTTATGACTAAATTTGTTTGGCACCAAAAATGGAAGTGATAGTTTGTTGATAAGTGGAAAAATTATATAAAGTATTCACAAATGGAAAGAGATTCATTTTGGATGAGAAGATACACAAATTTCCTACTTTTCAGCACATAACGAAGGTTGGGGTTTCAGTAACCATTATTGTCATTCACAGACTTGCATGCCTAATTTTTTGCATGTATTTATAGCCCAAATTTATTTAATAGTGGTCTTGTGAGTAGATATTTGTATTGCATCTAATTTCATGTACGTAGATGATTTCATGAAAGTATAATAAAGTTTCATGTTTGTTGTTCCTGATTTTTTTTACCTGTGTAAGGTTGTGTTTGAGGGAGAGTCTCCCTCCACCAATTCTTCTCATAAAATAATGTACTTATGTGTGAGAATTTTGAACGGGATAATTTTTTCTAGCTAAGTGTGGTCATGGTAAAAATGGGTGAATCTATTTAGGAATGATTTTACTATGTTTAAATGATTGTCCTATCTATGAATGACTATGTGGAAATTTTATTTTTCCCTCTTCATTGAATCTATCATTGAAATATTATTTAGTTTTATGGTTGCCTTCTATTGCTTTTAAACTGTTGTACCATGTTTGAATGACTAGCTAGTGTTGAGAATCCTAGGATTGAGGTATTAGTGCTAGAAGGCTTGGCCCTCAATGTTGATCTAGGTCCATAAATGAATTTGAGGCTATAATAGGTGAGGTTTATGGTCTTTAATCAAATGATAAATAAAGAAACACACATGGGGTGATTAAAATGTAACGACATGCTTGGATGGCTTGTAAATAATTAGCATACGATCTATGCAATGATAGATTAAACCACAATAGAGCCTTGGCACAAACACGATATAATGACATAGTTAGAGTACATGCATAGGCTTGGTATGGGTGTGAAGGACACATCACCACGTTTGAGGTGTTATATGTTAGAGTACTTAACCCCTTGGAAGGGTTCACATATTCTATCTTGCAAATATATAGAGCTATTATGATGACACTCATTGGCTTCCTCTAGCATCCTCATCCTTGAGGTCATTGGATCCTACATTTGATATAAGACCCTTGTCTTGGTATGCATGTGATTGGATGAGATCTTGCATGTTCATGTGTTCAAACCTATTGTGTATGTACTATATTGGTATGTGTGTAATATTGTTACTCCCTTATTGGTGTGATCATTCTTGTGCCCATGCAACTATCTCTTAGCATGGTGGGATGGACCTTTTGGTACCACGTGGTTGGGTGACATGAAAATGGTATTAGGGATTAGCAAGATCTTGGAGGAGCTTGATGGTGTCCCTATGGGAATTTTCCTTACTTTTTGCATTAAAGTTATTATTTATTTACAATTTTTTTAATATATCATACCAAACAAGGTGTCCTCATGTATAACATCTTGTGTTTATTTCCTCATGAAAGTGTAATCCTCCTTGAGCTAGGATTTGACCTTGTTTGAATTCATGTTATGACTCCTTTGCATGTGATCAACCCTTCTTGTAGAAGAAATTTTTGGCAAGGTACATGGCACAAAGCAAAACCTACCGCAAATTACCACAAAGCAAGTGCAAAGCATCTAGTCGACAAGGAAGATAGGTTAAGGGGTGCCCTATAAGGTTCACATCTCTATAAGAGACTAGATGATATATGTCTATAATAGATGAAAAAATAGGACAAGAGGATATGTAGAGATAAGAT
The DNA here is from genome assembly GCA_007115665.2 of Sequoiadendron giganteum. Lineage (NCBI taxonomy): Eukaryota > Viridiplantae > Streptophyta > Pinopsida > Cupressales > Cupressaceae > Sequoiadendron > Sequoiadendron giganteum. The sequence continues at coordinate 7,954,038 of CM021107.1, forward strand.
AGAGAAAGACTATAATGCAAAACAGAGACTAAAAACTGCTTATGTAATGGTTATACAAGAAGGTCTTATGTAATTCATATAGCCATTACATAAGCAAGTCTTAGTCTCTACTTTGCATTATAGTCTTCCTCTATCCTATCTCAATGATTTATCTATATATCCTCTTGTCCTATTTAGTCGTATATTACATACATATATCATCGCCTAGTCTCTTATAGAGACGTGACCCTTATAGGGCACCCCTTAACCTATTTTCCTTGCCATCCAGATACTCCGCACTTGCTTTGCGATAATTTGTGGTAGGTTCTACTATGTGGCCTATACCCTACCAACAATCACCTCAAGGATTTCTTAAACTTAATAAATTATTTTGAGGTGGAAGATGAAGATGTGGGGATGAAGTTGTTCATGCAATATTTAACTAGTGAAGCTAGAGATTGGTATAGGGGATTACTAGGTGCAAGTATAGGTCCATGGGAGGAAGTCAAAATGGTTTTTAGAGAAAAATATGGGGATAAAACTGACCCTAGATTTTTCATAAACGAATTCACTATCATCAACAAGGGTTACAATGAATCAATGTTTGATTTTAATGTTAGGTTTACTAGGGTCTTGAATAAGATTTCCCCAAATGCATATGACACAAAGATGGGATATGAATTGAAGGATAAGAATCCTCAATCATTGAGTGATTCTTTTAAAATTGCAACTCATATTGAGAATAATTAAAAAGCTTTAGGAAAAGTGAATAAAAGAGATGATGTCAAGATATTGCAAAATCCAAAGGGACATAAAAATAAAGGGTCCAATTCTGAAGATAAGCTAGAAAATGTGATGAATTCCCTCAAATATCTCAATTACAAGGTGGCCAAAAATGAAAAAGGTTTACCTCATGATAAACCAAATTACCGAAAACAAGATAGAATACCAAAGTTGTCAGTTTAGCCCTATAACACTACTTGGCACAATGACAAACTTGTGCAACATAATCAAAGAGGTACACCAAATAGGGAAATTACAAACCCTCTTAAAAGGCTAGGTGCAAATGGACCATTGAGGATAATTTATGGTGCTTGGTATGTCAATTACCTCATTCACCCTCACAATGCATGGTAGCACAATCTTTTGAGGATCCTACAACACTATGTGATGATTGTAATAATGTTCATTATGAAGAGAATCACGAAATAAATATGTTCTCAACAAGGCTATGCTCTAAGAATAAGGATTACTATTATTTAGAAGGGGAAGGTGTAGCACTTAATAGTGATCATTTGAGACAAAAAAATATCACTAGCACGTCTTTTCTAATGATGAGGTTGAGGAACATGATTATTTTGTGTATGGTTTTGAATCATTAGACTCTTATGTCAAATTAAGAAGACCATCAAATGAATAGATTATATCCTTTACTACTATTTCTATTGCTCAAGTCAAAAGTAACTATAATCTAAGGAGTAAAGGAAATAATGATGATCAAGGCAAGGTTGGTATCTTTTTTATCAAAGAATATGGAAATGAAAAGGAAAGTCAAGACCTTGCAAAAGGAAATGATAAAAATACATGGAAATGTAAAAACATAGAGAACAAAGGAAAAGGTCATGAATCACCTACTAATCAGGCTGTATCTCCACTCATCAAAGCCAAATATTAAAATAAGAATATAGAAGAGGAGAAGGTCAACACCAAGACTACTCGGAAAGAAAATGTTCAAGACAAAGAAGGAAAGGTTGAAGTAATCTTGTTTTGACTAATATTTTTGCTTCCGATGTACCTAATTTATATTCTAGTCAATATGCCACAAGTTCTATCATAAATTAAGATTTATGTCTTGTTATTAGAAATGATGAGGATAGAAGAGCATAAAGATAAAGCATTAACTTTGATTACTAGTGCATCTAAGATGCATCTTAAAGACAAGAAAATTTTCAATTGGAGAAAGAACAAAAGAAAATAAACAAGGTAGAGATGGATGACATGTGTACAAAAGTGAATGAGGTGTATTTGGGCACAACCTTGATCAAATTTCCATATCAAGTTGATCCATTTTATGTTTCTTTGTTGATCAATGATAAATTGATAAAAATTGACATGATTGATTCACGATCCTCTATAAATGTTATACCTTTAGCTATAATGAATGAGTTAGGATTACAAGTCAGTAAAGCATATAGAAGGTGCTTTGAAATGGATTCAAGAGATGTTCCAATGATTGGGATCATAAAGAACTTGGATTTCAGACTTGTTGCATTTCTAGAAAAAGATTTCAAGATGAATATCATAGTAGTTGACATTCTAGCTCAATATGAGATGTTATCAAGAAAATGGGCTGCAATAGTGGGTGGAAGCATGTCGTTGGATTTCTCATATGTTATTATTCCCATAAAGGGAAAAAATGTAATATTAAATAGGGAAAGAAGATCTCCAAACTTGGTCGAAGATGTTGAATGTGATGAGTGTTAGAATTGTGAATGAACACAAGATACGGGATCAAACAATGAACAAAAACATCTTTCGTGCAAGAGATCTACAAAACAAATATTTTTTATTCCTTAACTAGAAAAACTTATAGAATGAAAATCTTCCATGAATCTCCTTAGTGATAATACAATGCGGATTGACTGTTAAATAGGAGCAACCCTAAATGATAAAGGGATTAGAATATGACGAGTGTCAACACCACACGTGATGAGACAGAATGATCTAATAATATCTCACTTTTTTTAACATAGAAAAACACTCTTAAATTTAGTTTAAGTGCATGAAATTAATTAGACTAATAATCAATTCAAGATTAATTAATTATTAACTAATACATGATTACTCTAACAATGAGGTTTTTTTATTGATACTGACATTAACAATTTTAAGGTCGATATTTGTCAACTTGAGAAAGAAAAAAGAACCAAATTGGTTGAAGAAATTCAAGAACCTATGCAAAAGGATAGCTTGTGGTTAATGCTCTTTGATGGGGCTTTCTCAAAAGACGGATGAGAAGTTGGGGTGACTTTGATATCACCGAATGGTAAGTTCTTCAAGTACTCATTTTCATTGAAATTTGAATGCACAAATAATGTGTTAGAATATGAAGCACTTTTGTTGGGACTCAATATGGCAATCAAACATGGAATTAAGAAGCTTAGAGTCCTAGGAGATTTAAAATTAGTAATATCCCAAGTAAGAGCCAAATTTGTTTCAAAAAATAGAAGACAAATAGTACAAGTCTACAATATGGGATACTATAAAATGTTTGATGTTTTTTTATATAGATTGGATAGAGAGATCAAAAAATGCAATGGTTGACTTCTTAGCTAATATTACATTATGGCCTAATGATATAACTTTTGCTAATATATACTATTGATATGTTGAATAGGCCATTAGTTCTTGATAATGTATGAAATTGGAAAATATTCAATGATGATCAAGATTTGTTGAAATTTTTATACTGTATTGATGAATACCACAATCAAGAAATAGATTTTCAAAATCTTGTAGAAATTATGGAATTAAAAGAGATTGTGTTTAGGAATGAGATTATTCGGTTAAAAACTAATAAAATCCCAAATATCCTTAGAAAGAGTTTTTAATAATTAAGATAGATATGTTGCCAAGTCAACCCCTATCCATAAAAGTGATCTTGAAGAAATAATTTTGGGTATAGAAGCTTCCCCTAAGAAAGTCTTCATTGGGAAGAAATTAGACTTGTGCTTATTTCTTTGCTAAGAAATTATAAGAATTTTTTTGTATGGTCTTATGATGACCTAAAATCCTATAAAAAGGATCTCTTCTAGCATTAAATTCCTCTAAAACCTTATGCTAAGCCTTTCAAACATAAGCAAAGACCAATCAATCCAACATTGGCACCAAAAATACAACAAGAACAAATGAAACTCAAAGATGGGGGAATCATAAAGCCAATCATACATTCCACTTCAATTTCCACCCTGGTGCTAGTAAGAAAGAAGAATGGAGATATAAGGTTATGTGTTGATTTCAGGATTTTGAATATATCTTCATCGAAGGATAACTATCTATAGCCTAATATGGAGGCAATGTTGCAAAAGGTAATTGGTTGTGATTTGTTATCCATGATGGATGGCTTTTCAGGATACAACTAGGTAGAGGTAAAGGAATCAAAGCAATAGAAGACTACATTTACCACACCTTAGGGCACCTATGTTTATGTTAGGATGCCATTTGAATTAACTAATTTTGGGGCAACTTTCCAAAGGGCCATGGATGTTACATTTGTTGATTTGATTGATATAATTATGGTAGTGTATCAAGATGATTTAACTACTTTTTCTAAGAAAGTAGAGGACCATTGTATACATCTTGAGAGATTTTTTTTCAAAATCCATTTAATATGATAAATCATTGAACTCTATGAAATGTATATTTGGGGTTACAAAGGGAAAACTATTAGGCCATATTGTGTCAAAGGATGGGATCAGAATTGATCCTAATGGGGTTGTAGCTATTGATAAGATTCAAATACCTAAGACTCTAAAAGGGATCCAATCATTCTTTGGATGGATTAATTTTGTTAGAAGATTTGTCACAAAAAAATTAGAAATTACTAAAGCAATTTCCAAAATGCTTAAGCGAGAATTGGTCACTTGGGGAGATGAAGCAACTCAAGCTTTCTATAATATTAAAGAAGCTATTAAACAAGAATCAATGCTCAAATCCCCTAATTTTTCAAAACCTTTCCAAATGTTCTCTTTTGCTTGTTTTCATACCATAGTTGCTAAGCTATTACAAAAAAATTATGAAGGGTATGAGCAACCTATACCATTTTACAACAAGTCACTCCAATATACAGAGTTGAGGTATGACATCATGGAAAAGCAAGCCTATGCTTTAGTTAGGGGCCAAGGTGATTTCTTATGTTCCCAGTGTTGCAATCAAAGATATCTTCACCCAACAAGAAGTAATAGGGAGAAGATGTAGATGGCTCAATAAAATCCAAGAGTTCAGTATAGAAATCCAAATAACCAAGCTTGTCAAGGGAAAAGGGTTGACTAAGCTCATGGTTGAGTCTAACCTTGATGCAATTCAAATAAATAAAATAGAAGAAGATACACCTCTAAGGAATGCAATTTGCAATCTTGTTTTTGGTACAGAGATCATGTGTATTATTTGAAGAATATTTCCTATCCAAAACATAAGAATGATAATCAAAAAAGGACTCTTAAGTTGCAGTCCATTAAATATATCATATTTTAGAATCATCTATATTGGAGAAACAGGGATGGTGTATTACTTAGATGTGCTAATGAAGAACATACCACTAAAATTCTTGAATAAATGCACAACGGAGTTTGTGGAGGACATCACACAACTAAAACAACTACACATAAGATTTTAAGGTATGGTTATTGGTGGCCCACTCTATTTTTTATATATAGAAGATGATAAGAAAATGTAATGCATGTTAAAAAAATTCAAGCAAGCTGAAATATTCTGGTGCCTTACCATTAAGAACATTGACTATGGAAGCCCCTTTTCAGTAGTGGGGTATAGAATTTATTGGAGAAATTACTAAAAAATCCAGTGGCAATTACATGTGGATTTTAGTAGAAACTGACTACTTTACTAAATGGATTTAAGTCATTCCTACTAGGAAATCCACTAGCAGGATTGTGATGGAATTTGTCATGGAAAATATTGTAATTAGGTTTTGGGCTCCTATAAAATTGGTTGTAGATAATGTTATGTGTTTTAGGTCTGATGAATTTACAACATTTTGTCATGATTATCAAATAGATATATCTTATTCATCTCCATATCACGCACAAGGGAATGGACAAGTAGAATCTAGCAACAAAAGTTTGATGAAGATTATAAAAAGGGGTAATTGGAAAGAACAAGAAATCATGGGATTCAAAACTAAAATTAGCACTATGGGTTGATAGTACAACAATAGAGAGCCAGAGAGAAGTCTCCTTATAAACTAGTGTATGGGTTAGATGAAAGAATACCAATTTATAAATTCATTCAAGAATATGATGAGTACATTAATGATGTTATGATAGTTAGAATCAATCACCTTACATAACTAGATGATTTAGAAGAGATACATACAAGACCAATCTCAAATAGTAGTTGCAAGTCAAATACTTGTTTGATAAGAAGGCATCAGACATAAATTTAATTATAGGTGACATGATTTTGATATGGAATGCTAGAGTTCAGGATAAGGGAAAACATGGAAAATTTGAAGTTATATGGATAGGTCCTTATGTCATATCCAACACTCATGGTAAAAACTCGTATTTCCTTCAAATTATTAATGGTGAAATTCTAGATTTACTAGTGCATGGAAAATTCCTAAAGCCCTACTTTTCATAAAATATGGTATATCCATGCACATTGTATTTTAGTGCAAATTTTGTACAATCGTTGTGTCTGTTTTGCTCATTTTTTTATCTAGTATGCCTGAAGATTCATGGATCCTTGCATTGTTTCTATATAAAATCATCCCCACTTAGAGCCATCGGTGGAGCTTCTGTAATTTTTTGGGTTTTTCCCTTTGTAATTCATCTGTTTCCTATGCCTTAGTCGAAAAAACCTATAAAATTGTAAAATATCATTACCTTTTTATGTTTTGTCATTAAGCAACCCCTTAAGTGATTTTTTGTGTCCCTTGTGTTCATGCATCAGTGGCCCCTTTACCATTTCCTAGTAACTTAAGTTTTTTATTTAATGCATGTGCTTTAAAAGGCCTTTAAGTTATTTAAATACAAGCTCATTGTGTCATCCCCACATTAATCCTTGTCAATGCCAATTTTTGGCATTTAATTTAATCAAGCTAGCTATAACCTTTGGAGAAGCTTTTAGTCCTAATAATTTCTTCATGCAAGTCCCAATGGTCCAACGAGGCCTATAGTATACATGCAAGCACAAATCCTCCCAATGGTCAAATGAGGCCTATAGTATACATGTGCAATCCCCTCAAACCACATCTTCCACCTGCACAGTACTCGACTAGCACTAAGGCGCATTATTTCTAAATAATCTAATAAGTTGAAATTAAACATCATCTTTGTAGAGGAGAAAAATTTCTCATAATAAATCTAGGATTTTTTGCAAATATTACCCATTTTCACTTGAAATTTAAATTTCAAAGCCTAAATGAAGACAAACTTGCAACCACATGGCAAGCAACTAGGGTTTTGAAACTTTGTTTTTGTAGAGGATCCCTACTTCATTACTTTCTTATCTCCCTTTACCTCACAAAATCCACAACTTTTTATAAGGTATTGTTAGTGAATGGATTGGACCTTATTGAAAAGTATCATTTATTTATTTTTGATGGAGGTCATCCACAAATTCTTTTTTGCTACCTGATACGGGAGCACGAGCCTTCTAGGGCTGAACCTCTTCGGCTAAGAGCGAAGGACTGAGATGTATCCATTCCGCCAAATTCGTCTAAGGCACGATCCTGACCTCATCCCTTTTTAGGTGTCGGAGCCTTTACACTCAGCAAGACTTGATCCCTGGTGGGCTCATTTAGAACCTTTCAACTTCACTAGTAGACCAAGGGCCCATTGATGAAAACATTATTTATTAACTCCATAACCTAGAAAATAAGGTCAATGTTACTAACAGTAAGGAAAGATCACGATTGCATTTGTGACTTTCCTCTAAATTTTTATCGAGGTACAACTCCCTCAAAGGCTATAATTAACCATTACAAGATACATTTTTAACCAAAAAAAGGGAAAAATGAACTAACACTAACTCATAAAATGAAATCAATGCAATGAACCAAATAACTATAAGTTTCCTAGTGCAAAGACAAAAACACCATAGAAAATAGAATAGATTTCCTACTGAACTGATTCTCTTCAATTCCAAAAAGAGTAAATATAATAACATGAAGTTATTGTTCACAAAGGATAAAACCCCAAGTATTGTTTTAGCCAACAAACTAAACCAGTATAAATATCACATTTACAATTCAACTTGTTCATAGATGATGAAAAATCTAAAATTAAAGTTGAACTCAAAATTGTTCCTCCATCATTCCATTACATCAAAGTGCAATCTAAAAAAAATCGACCACCCCTATGTCATTAGATTACAAATTTATAATCCTCCAATCTTGAATATTGGTCGTTAATGTAACATTCATCATATCAAGCGACTGTTTCATGGAACTACCTCCCCAATTCAAAGGAACCAATACACAAAGAACATTTATGACTATTTTTAAATTAGTCATAATTGCATTCCTTTTTCCAACTTGATTTTGACAAGCAGTCGAAACGCTCTTGTTGTTTGTATTTTAGCTCCATGGCCTATCATACGTGTAAATGGCATGTAATTCCCAAAACTTTGCATTTAATAAATATATCTCCTTGATTATACTCATGTGAACCATCTCCACAAAGAAGGCAACTTAGATTTCAGCTAGTTGAAGTCAAAGATTTAATGCAACAATGTCACATCACAACCCTCTTCATTAAATTCCCAAGCAACATTATTGTCCTCACAATAATTAACCATTCCTAAGAAAGACCTTAATTTTCACCATTTAGATTTTACTGTTCAGCAATGGCAAGCATTGAGAGTGATGCATCCTCAAAGAGTGATTTTATCACAATTGAGGATGTGGAGTGCAATCAATTCCAGAGGTTGATGGTGGACCAGCTGAGAGATGTCTTTCTGGTTCACAATGATGTTGAAGAAGATGTACTCAGGAAGATAATCAGAGAAATTTTTTCCTGAGTTGTGTTCATGTACACAACGTTGAGCTTTTGGAGCGCTTTGTATATAATGTAATTCGCACCTCTGGCAAGTGGGAATTGGGAGTAAGAGTTGTGGAGCACCTGGTTTGGCTAGACTACCGGATGAAGATGAGGGTGACAATAAGAAGATTAAACGTATTTCCAAGGACTAGTCTAGTGGGCAAAGCTATTTGCATTGTGACGACACTTCACCGTGACCTCACTGAAGAAGCAGTAGCCCTCCTCCGTGTTGGAATCGAGGGGAATGATATGGGACCGTTTGACCATTTTGTGCATGCAAGAAGTGGTGAAAGGGATTCGCATCCTTATCTTCATTTTCTGTGTTTAAAAAGATGTACCATAATCACATATTTTTGAATGTAAACACAATCAATATAATGCCGCATATATGAATAAAATTTTGTATTTCGACTATTCTTGTTTATTTCTTTCGTATATGTATTTTTCCTTTTCTTGCCATTTTAATGGGCTCTGGTTATGCGGCTCTGCAACTTTACATCTCCATTGAATGCTATGAATGGTTTTCCTTTCAACATAGGTGTTCACAGTTCAAAAGTGCTACTTTTAAAATAATATTGAGCTCCAAATAAGTTTTAAGCATGTCGTCGGAGTTCGTTGAGGTTGTGAAAACTTCAGCTTTTAACACCTTTCATTCTTTCTTTTACAAGCTTAACTTTCTCGCACTAACACTTTAATTATCGGCCAATGAGGAGGTTTTTGGACCTTGTTGGGGACCAACAAAGGTTTCAAAACCTTTCGAAAGGGTTGACAAAAAAAACCAACTTTTCTTCAACTTTCTTCACATAAGCAATCCTTGGAGCAGATAGAGAAACTCCATCGGAAGCCGACAGTACTTCAAAAACTTAGATTAGAAAAACAAACTCTTAACATTTTCACAAAGATATTGGTCCAAAAGGTAGTTATGATAACCTTGTCGGACTCCAACGTGGTTATTGAAACCTAGGGTAAGGCCAACAATTTATACAGAAAATTTTAGATGAGCCCACATGAATTGAGGATAGTGACCAAAATTACGGTAACAATGGCTCTGATTGGGGACAAAGATTGCAAGGATGAAGCAAGGAACCCATAAGCAAGTTAACAAACCAATGTTTTATCCATTGGACACAAAGTCATGTGAAAGGGAGGACCAAAACACACCAACAAAATAGACAACACACTAAAATTGAAGTATTTACAAGGTAGGAGAAGTCCTACCTCATCGAAAGCATCGATGAGGATCGTGCAAAACCATTAATTGGTTGTGAAAAGAACGACCCACTTCTGAAAAAGCAAGATTTCCCATGTGACTTTTACAATTGTTAAATAATGATTAAATTTCTTTCAGATTTGATCTATTTAAGGCTTTTCTATTTTCAGAATATGATTCTTACAATCACTGTACTTTCTTGCAGATTATAATCAGAATATTGAACTTGATAAACATGAAGTTGATGCCAAATCAATATTGAAAAATACTGATCATTAATTCACAAGTCTGAATTTTCCTTAATGGTATTCGATCTACAAGAGCAGAACATTTATTGATTTCGATGTCTCCTATTGTGGATCGAATCTCTATTAAGTATATAAGGAAGACACACATCCCATGAGCGGACATGTCTCCACAAAGTGGAGGCATGTCCGTTCATGAGATGTCTCATGAATTGTGCCTCTTCATCTTAACCAAACTCCCGATCTCTAATCGAGGTTTGTTTCTTAATAAACATAAATGCTTACTAAGTTCGATCTGTATTTATCTTGCACAAATAAATAATATCCAATCTGGAAATGATCATCGATAATGATGCTCGATCGGGATCCTATATGAAACATGAAAATATATACAATTAAATATATACATATATATGTGTATACATATGTCAGTACATACTGACATATATATACACACACATATTATCAAATCGATCATCATTTCTATATATGACCGAAGCTACCATATTTCAACACTCCCTCTTAGCTAGGGAAGATAAAACTAACCAAGTATATAGTGATATCACCTTACTCATGATATCAGAAGATATGGTATGCTTCTAAGAGTGTCAAGTCACATGACATTCTTCATAACACATCTTCATTATGGTATGTGCACTGACATCAAGTCTCATGATGTCTACCATAATAAATCATGGCATATCCAAGGATGCATTTATCCACTATGATTATCTCATAAGGATCATAATGATCTTCAACTGATATCAAGTCTCATGATATCTATCAAAATGTCCACGAGATACTATCATAACATATCCACGGATATCAAATACAAGTCACATGACATTCTTCATAACACATCTTCATTATGGTATGTGCACTGACATCAAGTCTCATGATGTCTACCATAATAAATCATGGCATATCCAAGGATACATTTATCCACCATGATTATCTCATAAGGATCATAATGATCTTCAACTAATATCAAGTCTCATGATATCTATCAAAATGTCCAAGAGATACTATCATAACATATCCACGGATATCAGGATTGTGAAACTAATCATTGTAAAGTCGTCACCTTACAATGTCAAATGCAAGTGTTCATTATCAGAAAGATCGTCACCTTTCAATAATGTACACCAGGGGGGGGCATAAAGTCATGGAGTCACACACATGACAAAAGAGTTTACACATTAAACATCTTTTAAATATAATAGTACAAAATAAATAATTTGAGTCTCAATCTCAACAATAACTTACATTTCAACCATACCAAGTTTCTTCCTAAAGTGTTCAACTTTAACTCTTGAGAGATTTTTCATGAGAATGTCTGTTGTTTGATCGCTTATACTAATATACTCCAACTGGATCACATTCCTTTCTACCATGTCTCTCACATAGTGGTAAGGAATCTCTAAATGCTTTGATCTATCATGGAATACTGGATTCACTGAAAGCTTAATACAACTCTAATTGTCACAGTGGATAATAGTAGGATTCAGGGGCTCACCAAATAATCCCACAAGCAATTTCCAGAGCCACACTGCTTCTCTTGCTCCCATAGAGGCTGCAATATATTTGGCTTTTGTTGTACTCAGTGCCACAGAAGATTGCTTCCTACTACACTAGGATATCATCGCAGACCTCAACCTGAAACAACATCCAGAGGTACTCTTTCGATCATCTTCTTTAGGTTCAGTAGGCTCCCTCTAAATCTTCAAGCACTTGCATCAACCTTCTGACCTCATCGTCCAAGATTGTCTGCAACACTTGCTTTAGAGAAATGGTTTCCAACGCACACCTCTGTAGAGATTCAGAGTTGTCCTCTTCAACCTCATCCCAGATGACTCTATTATGAATAGGTTTGTGGAGCTACCAATGTTAAATCTAGGTTGACTGACTTGAGCAATTCTGATTTCAACTGCTGAAGAGGTACTTCAAGGATTTAGCATCAACACTGCAACCCTTACTTATTCTCGGCAAATCATAGAACTCCCTCTGAACGTTAATTCTTCCTCTTCGAAGAGATGTCTTCAGCCATTCATTCAATCTCATGCCTGCAAGCAGTGTCTCCATTCTCTTCTTCTTTTGAAAGCAATCTCTTGGTCCATCCTAATGCACATTAAGAAGAGATTCCTTAATAGTTCATATGACTCAACTATTCCGAAGAGAAATACAAATGCTAGAAACATACAAGATTCACTTATCCAATGTTATATCATGAATTAATGACTACATAAAAATTCATGAGCATTATTTAGGTATGAAATACTTATATCTTTGTTGTCTAATCTTCCTCACAATCCACCAATTGTTCTTTCTTGATCTTTGCACTTAAAGATTCAGATCTACTACAACAAAATAATTCAAAGTTGTTTGCAACTTAAAAAAACGTCTTCATGCAGCAGATATGTGGACACAAGACCTCTAGATACGTCCAGAATAGGAACAACAAACTTTCGTTTCATAAGATATGAATAGAAGCACCAATATAATCTGTATCGCCAGGAATAACCCTAAAACAATCCAAGCAATGATCAAACACTTCGAATGAAATACTTATGTGTATATTGCAAATGACACCTTGGTCAATAATCTGCTTGGTTTCACTATTTAGTCTCTCAATCATTAATTGTAGAGTATGCCATCTAATATCGAAACATATGCGGTTAATAAAGATATGCCTTCTATCAAGCAGTCCAGTTCATTTGTTGATAGCCCAAATAATATCGTTGCTCCTTAATGTGTATATTCAGAATATAGCCACGTGTAACAGATGTAGACTATGTCAAAGAAATACATCCACTGGTGCAAACAAAATCAATAAACGAATGTTTTCCTCTGCTAAGTAGTATAAATACTCATATGTTGCTTGCCAAGACTTCCTTTTTGACTATGTACACTCCACGTAGGCAGATACAAGGGACGGGAGTATTATCGGGCCCTTAAGCGTCATCCCTCACCATATTCGTTGATGTCATTACAGGGAAGTATGACTTCGTTGATGCCAACATAGTCTCAAACCTCAGCCAATCAACCCAATATCGGGTCTTCAACTTTCGTCAACCACATGGAGTCGTTTGCCTTCTCAGTTCTGCTAGATAGCATATGATTCCTGCTCGAGATTTGAATGCTATGGTCGATCACATTAAATATTATGCCGACAATGATCAACGTCTTCCCCTTCTGGCAGAGCGAGAGAAAAATCATCCTCAAGCCGCTCCTGTGATCGGATGTAAATGCCTTCTGAATGCAATTTCGACAAGATTTTGATTGGTGAGTGGCGAGAGTTGGAGGCTACGCAGCCATGAGCAAATCAGGAGTCACACCAAGTGATAGTCGTTATACTCAGATCCGAATATAGACGTGAATGTTCAGGCCCTAGATGCTAGATCTTTTCCACTTATTTGCCTCTAATACAGTCGTCTCCTCTTGAGTGCTACGCCAATAGACATTATGAAGAATGAAATGTGTTTGCGATTTCAAGAGCGAATATGGTTTTAAAGTAATCTAATAGCTTGAATTAAATCGAATCTTCCTTAACTCGGCTCTGATACCATGTTAAATAATGATTAAATTCCTTTCATATTTGATCTATCTAAGGCTTTTCTATTTTCAGAATATGATTCTTACAGTCACTATACTTTCTTGCAGATTATAATCAGAATATTGAACTTGATAAATATGAAGTTGATGCCAAATCAATATTGAAAACTACTAATCATGAATTCACAAGTCTGAATTTTCCTTAATGGTATTCGATCTACAAGAGCAGAACATTTATTGATTTCGATGTCTCCTATTGTGGATCGGATCTCTATTAAGTATATAAGGAAGAGACACATCCCATGAGCGGACATGTCTCCACAAAGTGGAGGCATGTCTGTTCATGAGATATCTCATGAATTGTGCCTTTTCATCTTAACTAAACACCTGATCTCTAATCGAGGTTTGTTTCTTAATAAACATAAATGCTTACCAAGTTTGATCTGTATTTATCTTGCACAAATAAATAATATCCAATCTGGAAATGATCACCGATAATGATGCTCGATCGAGATCCTATATGAAACATGAAAATATATACAATTAAATATATATGTGTGTATACATATGTCAGTACATACTGACATATATATACACACACATATTATCAAATTGATCATCATTTTTATATCTGACCGAAGCCACCATATTTCAACAACAATATAGGAGAGAGTAAGCACACCCACAAGACATATATTACATAAAGGAACCCTCTGTAAACCAGTATGCTTCCGAACAACCACTTTTTGTCATATGTCTCCATTTCTTGAAGTGTATAGTCTTGTGCGTCTCCTTCCACATCCCAATCCATCGTCATTTTTAAAACTTTAGCATCTTGACCAAGCTTATTTTCATTGACAAGGTAAGGAAAGAATTTATTACCTCTATCCCATTCAAAATTTTCATGTGAATTTGCTGATGAAAAAGATGAAGCTTTGCTATCTTCAATGAAAAACTTCTCCAAGGTCCTTTCATATCCCAATGACTCACATTTTAATTGGTTAGTTTTTTCTTCAAGGAATGTAGTTTCCCTATTCACCATCTTCACCATATCAGGGCAATCTTTTGCATTTTGTTGCTCCCCTAATCCTTCCATATCCCAATGCACCATCAATTTAGCACATTCTTTTCTATCCTTATTTCCAAAATCAGATCTCTCATCCATCATATTGTTGCAAGCTACTGAAATACAATTAGTATCTGTAAAATCAAACAGAAGATTACTCCTAACCTCAAAAGATTCATCTAATACGAAGAGGGGATTTGCATACCTAAGCCATTCCATCTCATCCCCATTTCCAAATGCCTTTGTTTGCTTAGGAGTTTCTATTTTAGTTTCCATATGCAATGATGATAGAACGTTGGGAGATATACCTTCATCATTCCAAGATGAATTTCTAACCATGTTTACCTATTCGGGAACATGAATTTTATTGCACTTTTTTTCTTTTTCATAATCATCATCATCTAAGCACCAATTAGGGATGGGAGCAACATTTAGTTCCTCTACTTCAGATTGTATACTAGTGAGATGAATAGTATTTATGAATTCAAAAGTAGCCTCATCCTCGGTAGGTGGATCATAATCATTCATCGATACATCAAATGGTTCTACATCAATATCTTCGAAAGTAAAAACCTCAATTTCAAGAATATACAAAGACGTTGGTAATTGAGAATTTTCATCGAGGCTGCCCTTGCTCGTTATAGAAATAAAACTTTCAGTGAACTCAGTGTAGTACATTCATAGGCCTCACTCGGGGAGAGGAGTCTTCTTCTTCATCCAATGAGCTAGAATCATCTTCAATTCTCTCAAAGCTCAAATCATATGCCTCAATATCCCAAGTTTGACTTTCATTTCTCTCACCATCTATTACATAATCTCCGAAGTATTTTGAACTGAACACGGTGAGATTAACATTTGCGGCTAAAGGGCAAGAAAGATTTGATGAATACAAGGATTGAGGATTTGGGACTTTACCTTTTGTGTCTTACAAGTTGGAATGCATTTTTAACATAATTTTGTTTCCATACCCCAGATGAAATTAAATCATCTTCAATGCTAACCACTCCCAATTGTGCTTGTTCAAGGCCACATACCTTATCCCTTTTTAGAATGAATTGAACTTCATGATGCAAAGCAAAGATAAAAATATGGAACTGAATCTGCGTACTTGGTTCCTCAAGTTGAGGAATCTGCTACAAATCCCTGTTAAAATGATCAACGAAGTCATGAATAGGTTCTCCTTTTTTTAATTTGAAAAAATCGACGTAGCAAAGCAATAATATTCACCATACCTTTGACTCTACCAAGAAATTTTCTCTCCAAAACACCCCAATCAGTTATACATCCACGTTCTAAGTTCCAGAACCATTCTACTACACCTCCAATAAGACTCAACAAATTTAATCTTACAAAAACATCTTTGTCCTAGACTCCTAAAATTCCACATGCGACTATGATGGCCAAAATATGCTCTTTGGGATCTTGTAAATATTTACCCAAAACTTTAAGGAAATTCTTCCTCGATTCACGTGGTAAGACACTATACTAGGGTAAAGCCAAAGGTCCAAAATGGTTTTTCCAAGACTCGGGTGTTGTAATGGCCATCATACAATCTAATGTTTAGGATCAAAAGGGCTTTACAGAGTCAACAACTTTCTTTTAGGAAAAGTAATTTCTTTATCTCGGGGAAACTTTTTCTAATCCCCTCAAATTCTTCCTTTTAATGAATCAATTTCTCGAGGGAAGGTTCAAATTAGGTGGAAGATTTTGGTTGCAATTGGGATGGGGTTGAGGGTGAGGATACCATAAAATTTCAATTTTGGGAGGCCTTTCTACCATTCTCTGTGGTGGGTGTTGTGCTCTTTCTTCTTCTTCTTCAAGAATGAAGTTTGCTCTCAAATAATTTGCAATGTTTCTCCTATATCTCTAAGTGAGGGTGTTCAACTGTGAAATGATATCCTCTTGCTCGGCTTGCATCCAATCAAGATCAGGTTGAAGTACAGGAAAGACATTTACATGTGGTAACACCATCTTAATTTGCAACATGGCAATTGTAAATGTGTCTCATTTGTTCCCCAGCGGAGTTGCCAAAAATTTGTTAGTGAACGGATTGGCCCTTATTGAAATGCATTATTTATCTTGACTCCATAACCTAGAAAATAAGGTCAATGTTACTAATAGCAAGGAAAGATCACAATTGCAATTGTGACTTTCCTCTAAATTTTTATTGAGGTACAACTCCCTCAAAGGCTATAATTAACCATTACAAGATACGTTTTTAACAAAAAATCGGAAAAGGTGAACTAACATTAACTCATAACAGTGAAATCAATGCGATGAACCAAATAATTGCAAGTTTCTTGGTGCAAACACCAGAAACACCATAGCAAATAAAATAGATTTCCTAATGAACAAATTCTCTTCAATTCCAAAAAGAGTAAATATAATAACATGAAGTTATTGTTCACAAAGGATAAAACCCCAAGTGTTGTTTAGCCAACAGACTAAACCAATATAAATATCACATTTACAATTCAAAGTTCATAAACAATGAAAAATCTGAAATTACAATTTAGCTCAAAATTGTTCCTCCTTCATTCCATTACATCAAAGTGCAATCTAAAATAATTCGACCAACCCTATGTCCTCAGATTACAAATTTATAATCCTCTACTATTGAATCTTGGTCATTAATGTAACGGTTTTCATATCAAGCGACAATTTCATGGAACTACCTCCCCAATTCAGAGGAACCA
The DNA here is from genome assembly GCA_007115665.2 of Sequoiadendron giganteum. Classification (NCBI taxonomy): domain Eukaryota; kingdom Viridiplantae; phylum Streptophyta; class Pinopsida; order Cupressales; family Cupressaceae; genus Sequoiadendron; species Sequoiadendron giganteum. Next base: position 7,971,566 of record CM021107.1, read on the forward strand.
ATTCACAAAGAACAATTATGACTATTTTTAAATTAGTCATAATTACACTCCTTTTTCCAACTTGATTTTGACAGGCATTCGAAACACACTTGTTTGTATGCTAGCCCTATGGCCTGTCATACATGTGAGTGGCATGCAATTCCCAAATTTTTGCATTTAATAAAATATCTCCCTGCGATTATACTTGTGTGAACCATCTCTACAAAGAAGGCAACTTAGATTTAAGCTAGTTGAACTCGAAGATTTAATGCAACAATGTCACATCGATAGCCCTCTTCATTAAATTCCTAGGCAACATTATTGTCCTCACAATCATTAAACATTCCCAAGAAAGACCTTAATTTTCACCATTTAGAGTTCATTGTTCAACAATGGCAAGCACAAAGAGTGATGCCTCCTCAAAGAGTGATTTTATTAAAATTGAGGTTGTGGAGTGCAATCAATTTTGGAGGTTGATGGTGGACCAATTGAGAGATGTCTTTCTGGTTCACAGTGATGTTGAAGAAGATATACTCATGAAGATTATCGAAGAAAATTTCTTGAGTTGTGTTCATGTACACAATGTTGAGCTTTTGGAGCACTTTGTATATAATGTAATTCACACCTCTGGCAAGCGAGTTTGGGGAGTAAGAGTTGTGAAGCACCTAGTTTGGCAAGAGTACCAGATGAAGGTGAGGGTGGCCATAAGAGCACTAAACACATCTCCAAGGACTAGTCTAGTGGGCGATGCTATCTGCATTGTGACGGCACTTCACCACAGCCTCACTGAAGAAATAGTAGCCCTCCTTTGTGTTGGACTAGAGTAGAATTATATGGAACTATTTGCCCATTTTGTGTAGTCCGATGAAAATTTGTTCTCACCGACCTAGATTGAGCGCATGCAAGAAATGGTGGAAGGGATTCACATCCTTATCTTCGTTTTTTGTGTATAAAAAGATGTACTAGAATCACCTGTTGCACACCCAGGATATTGAGGGGGGGTGACTCGATATTCTCTTAAACCATTCAAACATTAAACATCCAATCACCAAAGCATATTCAACTATAATAAAGAAAGAAAGCATGAAACATTAACACCACATAACACATTAACACCAGGATTTTTACATGGAAAACCCAAAATGGGAAAAACCACAATGAGGATTAGCTCACAATATATTATAGCCGGTAATAGTATATTACATACATGCTCACTGCAGGTGGACTCATTGTCCGAGTGGACTCACTGCCCATAGAGAAAAATATAGAAGAGAGATTGTGGCTCACGACCTATTTTGAACTATTACAATTGCATCTATCATATGCATGAAATACAATTCTAATGAAGCTCAATAAACTGACTTTACACACTTCAACTGATTCAGATCTAACACTTTGCTTTCTTTTGCATTCGCATCACTTCAATCTTTTACTCAAAATTCCCAATTTAAATTCACATTGCTCTAATAATATTCGCATGTAGAATCTTCGCATCACACATCATATATTCATGTCATCTATCAAAACGCTGAAAATATCTAACATATATATCTGCATCAACTCTAACATCAATTAAGTCGGCCTAATAGATGTAGCACCCAATATATAGTTTGTCGACTCCAAAACTTTCATACATAACTTGCACCAAGATTCAAAACTCAAAACAACTTAAAATAGGTCAGCATGGACCTATATTAGATCCCACATAAGACTACAACACTTATTTAACCTTCGCATACCCTTAAACTTGTTAGGTCGACATGGCATAAGACCTAATAACAAAATTCAACCGTGTATCCACATACGGACATGTGGACCTCAAAACTCAATGCCAACTAGAATTCCTACACAAATGCCATCTATCAACATCTTCTTAAATCCACAAAAACAAATACTTATCCACAGAGAAGTGCAAAATCACCCACACAACTACACTGTACATAGAATAACTGAAATTTTCCAGACCGAACTTCTATTACTCATAACTTTCAATCCACTTATCAAAAACATGATGAAATCTTGGAATTAGATACATCTAACATGCAACAAAATAATGTTAGAAGCGCAGAGTGAAACCTTTATTTGCGAACCAATGCAGACCCAAAACCTAAAGCAGTATTACACTGAATCAACAATATTGACCCTTAGTCAATTTCCCATTTCAACCTTTACTGAACCAAACCACTTAGCAAAAATGTCTTCTAAGAACACTCCAAAACCTGTTATCTAGCCAACTACAATGATTCACATCATGATCTTCATATTCGGATACAATGTTGACATCAATGACAACATTGTAATGCTCATGTTGCCAATAGCATCATCAATGAAAAACTTCTCATTCTTTCAACATCACCCATTTTTTAATGTAAACATGCTCAATGTAACGCCACATATATATATGAATAAAATTTTGCATTTCGACTATCCACATTTATTTCTTTTATGTAAGTATTTTTCCTTTTCTTGCAATTGTAATGGACTCTGGCTATGCAACTTTGCAACTTTATAACTCCATTGAATGTTATGAATGGTTTTCCTTTCAACATAGTTGTTCACAATTCAAAAGTGCTACTTTTAAAATAATATCGGGCTTCAGGTAAGTTTTAAGTATGTCGTCAAGGTCAGCTAAGGTTGTGAAAACTTTAGCTTTAACCAGCTTTCATTCTTTCTTTTAAAAGCTTAACTTTCCCGCGCTAATACTTTAATTATTGGTCGATGAGGAGGTTTTCAAAACCCTATCAGGGACTGACAAAGGTTTCAAACCCTTTCAAAGGGGCAAACAAAAAAAGGAACTTTTTTTCAACTTTCTTCACATAAGCGATTCTTGGAGCGGTTATAGAAACTTCGTTGGAAGCCAATAGTACTTCAAAAACTCATATTAGGAAAACAAACTCTTAACATTTTCACAAAGATATCAGTCTAAAAGGTAGTTATGATAACCTTGTTGAACTCTAACATGGTTTTTGAAACCTAGAGTAAGGTTGACAACTTATACTTAGAAAATTTTAGATGAGCCCACATGAATTGAGGGTAGTGCCCAAAATTGCGGTAACAAGTATTCAAATATCTGAAATCTTCCTTTTAATAAACATTTTCCCCAAAACACATTGCACTTCTAAAAGTCAAAAATATGTACCACAATTTAATTGTTGAAGGCTGAAAAAATGATAAAAATAAATAAAATAACAGCAAGTATATTTACAACCTTATTTTATTGGCTTCACCCATCATATTTGAGACCAGATCAACAAAGGTCTTCTTGTAAGCCTATCAATGGACGAAGGGCTTCAATGCATAGAGAAGGCATCAATACACCAACGTCCTTCCTTTCACACAATTAGGTATACTCTTACAGAAAATAAATTTCTTATGCACCAAAATTTGAAAGCAATAAAGCTAATTAATATGCAATCAACATTATCTATCCTTTTTAGCAAATTCTTCCTTACAATTGATCTACTTTTCTACAAATTCCATAGTGAAATCTAGCACATTCAAACTTATTTTATGCAAGAAGTTTCTCTTCTCCCAAAAAAAAATCGAAGAGCTCTAATACCATATTGGAAAATCAAAGAGAATCTTCATTTGCATAATAAAAGAATGCAATGATTAGATTATTGAATTCATTTGAGTTTTACAACGAATTGTGCAAATAGTTATTATAAAGCATTGCATTCTCTTAACTTCTCCAAAAAATCCCTAAAGTGTCTTACAAAAAACTAACTTCCAACTAATTAATACTAAGTGTCTTTATTAGAATATGTAAACCTTAATTTTTCAATAATGACCATCCTCATAATAGTCAAAAGATGTGTTAGACATCCATAACCATCTCTCAAACAACCAAACATTTTCAAACATTTCAGAACATTCCCCCTATTCAAAAGAAATGGGATGGCATAAGAAATTTACTAGCAACCCCAACATATCTGAAACATGTAAAGGATGAGTACAACCACAAAAATCTGCAAAGAACAACACTAATGTAATTGTAGTTGTAATCAAACATGATGTAAACATTCTTGTAATACACCTCAAAGTGATCATTTCCAATTGATAATTATTATAGACGAAACCAAACTTACCATATTGAACTACCAATGGCAAACTTAGAATGAAATTTCTAAATTCGCATCTATGTAGACAATGTTTATATCATAATGTGATTTTGAATAGTGAAAGCAATATAGTTCAATAACGCCATCATGTACCTTTTGGATAAGGATTATTTATGTTTTGCAGGATAGCAATCCTATTGAATTTAGTATATGTTATTAGATTGGCACGGTGAAGGTGTGATGAGCCACAACTTAGTCAACTATAGGTGTCCACCTGTTCCTCATTTAAGTACTTTTAAATTATAGCAAACTGGAATTTCAACATTTTATGACACTGTAAATTATAATTTGTAAAAAGAAATAAAAATTAACAGCATTTCAAATTTTGTTTTTCTGACTCTGAGAAGTTTTACATTTTTTTCAGGACTTTTAACACCCTCTTGTTATCAAGTGCACAGATAGTTGATCTTCTTATTTAGTGCTAATGACGGTTATCAGATTTGTTTTGGCATTTTAAATATTCACTGTTCAATGTAACGGATGGCATTTGAATACCACTATTTTATTGTTTATAATAGCATAGAATCATTGATGTTATTTTATTATGGCACATTTTATTAAATATGTACTCTTCAATTTTATTGTATTTTTTAAATTCATCTGTAGTATATATTTTTCATTTGTCATTCCTTGCCTTCCTCAAAATCGGAGAAATTTATACCATACTGGAATCAAAAAAACCTATATTATCTCAGGGCTGCACTTGTGTGAATACCCTCAGGTGCGAGGCATAAATTGTGTGCATGTTATCAGAAAAGAAACAAAGGTACAAAGAAAAGGTGTGTTGGTTCTTTTTAGGATATTTCAGCAACAATCAGAATGACCATCTCAAACAAGCAGATCAGGTCCTCTGAAATCTTAAAATTAGGCCAATTTTTTATTGAAAAGCTAAATGCAATGTTGAGTTTGCCAGTGAACATTGAGTTCGCCATGAGTTTTATCAATCACTCGGAAAATTCTAGTTATTTGTGTATTGCATGCAAATGACATAAATGATATATGCAATATGTTGATAGATTGATAGCTTGAATGTGGTTACTCATGATTCCGGCAACATGATGGTATGATCAAAATGATTCAATAGAAATTTGGGCAGCATAACAATAGCATAAGAGTGGATTACTAAATGGGATGAGAAACCTCTTATTTATTAAATTTCTATGAGAGAAATCAAAGGCGATAGATGGCTAAGACTGATTGAAAAATAAGGTTGCAACCAAAGTTGCACTCATGGATAATGGCAGGTTTAAGATTGGATTAGGGCAACACCCTTACATGAATGGTTGAGATTAAGAGGTGTGATATGTAATGGATAGATGAGATGAAAAGTTAGTTTAACTTTTGGCAAGTGTCTATATTCAAGGTCTTAGTTAGTCATGTGAGAGAAATACTTGTCACATGATGGCAAGTTTAAAATGTTATCCATGTGAATGGAATTAATAGCTAAGGTTAAATGGACAAGGATAAAGGTGAATGTGGAATTAATTAATTAAATAATAAATATTTATTTAATTAAAGATTAAGATAAAATGGGAGAAAAAAATTATTTAAATAATAGCTTAAGATAGAGTAAAATTAAGTGTGGTTGGATAAAGTCAAACTTTAGGTGTGTACAATTTGCAATTAAAAAGACAGTTTTTTCTCATCTTCATCCATAAATCATTTTTGTTGGCATTACAGTCAAGCTCTATTCAATATCCTAAGTTGTATTCCTCATTCCATATGCCTAAGCAGCTCAACACTAACTTTGAGCTCCCTCAATGTAGTATTGATCTAGCTTACTTTACACTTCTGTATAACTGAAAAAGGCAAGTTCAATCTTTGTTCTTTCATTTTGTTTCATCCTTAGAAGTTCCAGATTTTAATAACAAATTACTGTTAATCCAAGTTCTACAGTACAAGCCTCAGTCTACTTAGATCGACTTCCTCTCAACCATCGATACTTCAAGTCTAACAATAAGTTCAGACATAAAAAACATTAGTATTGCCATCTTGCCTAACATATCCCTGAATGCAAAAGTCAGTTTTCAACTGGCAAAGATCACAGAAATTCACTTTCAAGTTTCTTCTTCGTTTGTCCAATTTTTAATGTTGGAAAAGAAAGAAGAATTTCGAAGTCCACAAATCACTAAAATATGTTAATGTAAGTATACAAACAAGTAAGAAGGGCATCTAGAGCGCTTATGCAAATTCTTCAAACGTAAATAAATTAAAAAAAGTTAAATCCAAGTGCAGACACTAAGAGATCAAAACCCGAAATGTAGAGAACTAGCCAACATGTAAGAATCAAGATAACCAAGGTCTGGATGGCAAAGACAAGGCAACTCTTTTCTAATTATTCTTAAAAAGCACAAATAAAAAGAGAATCTTGCAAATCACCTTCATAACACTGCAGTTATCCAATTCATTGTCGTGCCTATAACAAAAATCACAAATCTTAATCAAAAGCGACTACAGCCATTTCAAGTCAAGATGTCACCCAGTACTTTTGCTGTCTAATTTGTTCATTTCAGGGACACTCTACCTTACGGCCCATCGTCTGTCAGCCTTCATTTATTTTCCTTGAAAGCTAAAGCACGAGGGGTTTTCACATCTTGAAATCAAAAAGAAATTAATATCTTCTAGAAATCTTTATCACAATAATTTTGAAAGATCTTATTATTTCTTGTTAGTATCTTATTCTTTTGTTTCTTCTTTTCTCATTTCACATACATCCTTAACTCCCCTTTGGTTCCAGTCACTTTTTATTGATCTAAATCTGCAATACGACCATCATCTGTTCCTTATCCTGTTGATGGGTCACGAAGTGTAATCCAAAACATTGATACAAAAAAATTTACTGACTTTTCTACCCGAAAACTCAAACAATTGATCTCCTATATTGTGGTAATTATTGTCATATTTTAGTCATTGGATCACAAGCCAAAAGAATCTTCAAAAATAAATCATGATCAAAAGCAAGCAAAGATGTCACCCAATATTTTCACAGTTTAATTGGTTCACTTCAGGGACACTCTGCCTTACAGCCCATTGTCAGTCAGCCTTCATTTATTTAAAATTTTCCTTGGAATCTAAGGTGGGAGAAATTTTTGTTTATACATCTTTTTTTAAGTAACATTTTCTTGTAAAAATTACACACGAGTAAGCAGTTAATGAATCTCAGGGTTGGTCAATTCAACAATAAGACCCCTAAACTTTCTTAGAGGAGTTTTCTGTCCTAAAAACTCATGTCTTCTAGAAATCTTTATCACAAGATTTTTGTAAGCTCTCTTAATTTCTAATTACATATTTATTGTTTCTTTTTTTCTCATTTCATGTGCATCCTTGACATCTCGCTTGGTTTCACAAGCAGCTTTTATTGATCTATCTATATCCACAATCCACCCATCATTTGTTCATCATCCTGATGAGGGATCAATAGAGTGTGATGCAAAATGTTGATGCACATAAACTCATAGTTTTCTTCACAGAAAATTCGTACTTATTACCCTTTCCTATTTTGTGGTAATTATTGCTATATTTTGGTCATTAACTTCCGACTGGAAAATAATACTCATGGGACAAAGAAAACATAGTACAAACTCCCTTGCAGACAAGATAACTCAAATGCTAGAGATCCTCCCTGCATATTGCTACAGGATCTCAAACAAGGCAACAACAATTGAATAAACTAACTTGTCTATAGAAATTCCATCAAAATCAGAGTTAGTTACTCTCACATATGTAACAAGAAATAGAGGTTTTGTACCTCACTTCTCTCAATCAAGCTTTCAAATTGGCTTTGAAGATTGATAGTAAATTGCATCACAAATGTTTCAATAAATAAAATCAGCAGAAAACTCTTAAGTAGACCAGATTTGTACTGCTATCATTTTCTCTATAACCAAAACAGTAACTATTTCTTAATTTAAGTTGAATTACAATTCCAATCCATGGCACAAGGCTCCTCAAAAATATAACTGTGAGAAATCCCATGCCTATTGTGATGAAGAATGCTTGAAACAAATAGCATAAAACTGTCACTCTTGTAATTAATTAAAGAATGCAAAGAAAGGAGGATTAATCAACACTACCCAATAACATCAACACTCAAAGTTAAATTTGATACCTTAAGACTGCATAAATACTCCATGCATAAGGAGACCTTGCTTATACAAATTGTCAATTAAGGGTTGTTTGTTCAAGGGTATAAAGTTATAAACTATAATAGCAGCAACAAAAGTTGGTTTTCCAAGAAATAAATGGATGCTTTAGCTTCCTGCATAACTTCATCCATACCATTACAAAAATCCGTCCCATTGTTGGTTAGATAATAGGATAATCCAACCCTTTTCAAATTAATCTAGGATATTCTTACTTCTACAGTGATGTCTCTTAAGAACTTAAGGGACTTCCTATACTAAAGGTAAATTCCATGCTACTTGTATCATTTATTAAAATTTCTACATAAAAGACAAGGGTCCACATTGTCTTAATAAGAAATCCACTTTGGGTATCCAGGTAGGCCAAAATGATTGGTCTTTACAAGTCACCTTCACGTGTCCTGAATTACATCCTAAATGTGCCACTTCAACACTGAGAAATGAAGGGAAATGGAAAAATAAAAGGAAGAAGATGGCATTCCATTGTGTATAAATATTTTACTATACCCAAGGAATCCACAAGAGGAGTAAGGTTGTTTTCCTTCTCTTGCCACTATCTTTTCAATCTTACAAGTTCACACTGCACTTCACAAGCCCTTCAAGAACACCTTCAACACTTTTACAAATCCTACAGTTTTTCTGCAAATGCACCATCAATTGCACACAATTCCCAAGCACACTCCCATCTAACAAACTCTCAATCTTGCATATAATGATCCACAAACTCCATGGATATTCCATAGATAGTTTCACCTACATGAATCCTTTATTTATTAACTAGATGCTCACAAATTCAATGCTTGAATTTGAGCAACATTGAAGGCTTTTACAAAAGAGGTAGGAAATATATTATCTAACCCCTTTGTATCTTAGCTGTTAATAATTGCAAAGACATAGCATGAAACAAGCTAATAAAAACAACACAGAGAAAAGATAACACAAGACTTATACCAAAGAAGCCCGATGTGGGTAAAACTCCAGCAAAGAATCCAACTATTCAAACCAGTTTATACAAGTTTTTTCCCTTCAAGGGCCTCTAAGAACACACCTCTTTAACATGCTCTCACTTGGAAGTAATTTGGTGAATATAGTTTACATATAATCACACATACCTCATGAAACATGGGAATAAATTGCTACCTTGAATTGATAATAACCAGTGTTCCACGGAGTTTCCTGACAAGGACGCGTCCCTTATCGGGGACGGGTTTCAGGGACAGGGGGACAAAATTCTAAGTTCGGGGACGGCGAGGAGACGGCGGCAGGGGGGCAGTGCTGATATACATATGGTATTTGAATAACTAGTTATAAAAAAATGTTTAAGAATTACATTTCAAATTAAACTTTGGCAAATTAGTAAAATAGAAAAATTGCAAATACTAAGATTTTAAATACTTAAATACTATTACTAAAAGACTAAAAGTAAATAAAATATTAAAATTTGACAAATGAAATTGTCGAATTTGAGATTTCTATTATATTGAAAATATGACATGTCACATCATAATATCATATCATAAAGATGATTACAATGAGTAGCATGATACATTGATATCAAAATAAGTACAAAATGCAAAAACGTAATGAAGGGAGGCCTCTAATCATCCCCAAACTCTTCATCACTAGAACTTCTGGAATCCTCGTGGTCAAGCTCTGCCAAACTAACACCAACCAACCCTACATCTGAAGTCGAAACATGCTCATCAATCTGTGTTGGCTCCTCTGGCTCTACATCCCATCATGTTGCTGGACTCTCTTTGTACACAAGTGTTTTGCCGTCAATGAGACGCAAAGTACTATGTACAACCACAAGCTTCTCTACTCTCCTAGAGGTGAGTTTGTTCCCCTTAAGAGAGTGGATGAAGCTATATGTAGACCAATTCCTCTCAACAGCTGAAGAACTAGAAACTTGAGATAACAATCGGATGGCTAGAGTGGTAGTCAAAGATCCCAATCCATGGCAAGTCCACCACAAAATTGGGTCCTCCTACGCCATAGTTGCCATATCCATATTGGCCGCATCTGAATAACCCCTAAGAGTGGCAAATTTGGTCCACTTAGTGCGAATCATGTTGGCATCTACATCATCATACATCCTCTCAATGCACCTGAAGAACCCTGCCTTCACCTCTGCATCCTCTATCGATGTCACTCTACCAGGCCTAGTCTTGTACCACTAAGGATTCAATGCATAGGCTGCCATGTGCAAGGGAGTGTTGAGCTTCTCCCATGTCCTGTGAATGATTGGTTGAATGTGCTTGTGGTAGAATGCTAATGTGGAGTCCTTCTCTTGCACAACAACCCTCATCTAATCAAGTATAGAATCAATGCACTCATACACCTCTCCAAGGTTAGGTGCATCCACATTTGCATATCTGATAACCTGGAAAACTGGGGTAATGATGGACACAATATATTTTGCATCACCCCAAAACACATCACTCTTCACCGTATCCTTCACCCTCCTCCCCTACTATGTCTTAGACTCAGCCCACCTATTCCATTTTGCTGTCATAACCATGAGTTGCAGTGCCTCTTGCAACTCAATCATTCTCTCCAAGAGAATGAAATAGGAAGCATATCTCGTATCAATAGGTTTCAAGAACTCCTTAGAGAAGGTCCTAAAGAGTGCATGTGATGTGTGGTGGTTGCAGATAAACATTTGCACATATCTCGCATCATTTACCATTGCTCTAATCCAACCAATCTTCCCCATGTCCTTGAGTGCATTGTTCATGGCATGCACACAACATGGAGTCCACCAAATATGCCTATAAGCTGCCTCAACAAATCTCCCTGCAGCTTTGCACACATGTGTTGCATCTGTCACTATTTGGACCACAGTTTTTGGCCCAACCTCCTCAATAGCCTCCTTGAGGACCTCAAACTGAAAATCAACATCTTTGCGATGCCCTGAACAATCAACTGCCTTAAGAAAATATGGGTCCTCTGTACATATAACCATGATATTAATGAGTGGACGATGGCTAATGTCCATCCACCCATCCACGACTATGCTGCATCCTATCTTAACCCAACATTCCTTCATCTTCTCCATCAACAAATTGATCTTGGAATAGTTCTTATCCAAGATTGTGGTCCTCAATTTCGTCTCACTTGGTAGCACATATGATGGTCCTCCCCTTGCCACCATTGATATCATCTCCTTATAATAAGGAGATCGGGCAACATGAAATGGGATGCCATTGGCGAAGAAATTGCCAATGGCATCATCTATGTCATCCTTGAGCTGCACATTAAACAAATCTGCTATGGGGTTACTTTGAGTTTGACTTCGCAATTTTCATTTCCCCCTCCCCTCTCCTGAATAGGCACTGGAAAAAGAACCCGATGTCCCTCCTACTCTCGTCTACAAAGTATGGTTGGAACTCTGTGGCTGGCTATGTTGAACATGTGTCCTATGAATCAAAGTAGTAGGCACAGGTGCAGCTGGACTATCATCAGGAACACCCCATAACTTATTTATTTCAGCTCTGTATTTGAGGTTTTCCGGCTTTGCCAAAAAAAAACATATCTCCACACCTTTTCCTCTAATGAATAAAAGATGTGCATTAACTCTAGTGATGCTCCCAAACCACTCTACATCACAAAAGTCGCACTTCCACCTCCTTGTGCCACCAGATGCTGCCCCTAGCTTGCTTGGTAATTTTGTTGCAAACTACCTGAGAGGGGATTTGAGATCAAAAGGACCCCTAACATTCTCTGTCAGTACTACAAAAGGGCACTCTATAGTACTTGCTTCACTTGCCATGGAACTAGTTTGGGCTTCAAGCTCAGCCCCATGGTCAATCCCCTCAGCCTTAGGAGCATATTCAGTATCAGGATCACTATGAGAATGAACCTCATCCTCACTCATGTCATGAGAGCTCATTGTCACACTACAATAAACAAATAAATTCTATAATTGCCTATTTTCAGCCTAGTTTAACAAATTTTAAAATTTGATATTGAATCTTGAAAAATTAATCATAATTTCATAAACATGGCTGCAAATGCATATTCTTATTTTCATTTCAAGGCTCATTGTTCATTTTTAATCTTTCCATCAAGATTCAACATCAAACTACGTTTTGAAAATGAATCTAAAAACTTATAAAAAAAAAAACCAAAAAACAGCAATAAAAACCTACCTTGTGCTTGAAAAATCCTTCTAAGTTGGTGTAGAATGCTCCTCCTCTTCTTCTTTCTCCTTCTCACCCCTCTTGCACTTGCAGCACCTCAATCTCACTCTTTCACCTGCTCCTCACTATTTTCTCTCCTCTTCACCTAACTGTTGCAAAAACATGAAATGCAAATGTGAGCTAAAAAAGAGGAGTTAAAGTGTTTAGTAGACTAAGTGTGTTTGGAGAGGGGTCCCACAAGCCTTTAGGGTTACACCCAAGACACGAAGTTCAAGGCATTTTAAAGATTTAAAAAAAAAAACACTTTATCATGCTTTCCTGCGCGAGAGATGCATGGGCGTCCCCAAGATGCTCGAGGGAAGGCTAGGCATCCCTAAGACGTCTCAAAGACGTCCAGCCGTCTCCCCCGTCCCCTTGTAGTCTCTCAAGTCTCAACGGCAGTGGCACGACAGCGGGGGGACGTTTCTCAACCATCTCCAAGTCCCTAAAACGTCTCGGTCTCCGAAACGGCTTGATTTTTTTTTGGGGGGGGGGGGCGTGTCCCCATGGAACACTAATAATAACCCTAAGAGTAATTTGACCAAGATGTAACTCTCTCAAAAACTCTTATCTCTCTAGTTATTCCTTGTCTTCCCAAGAAAACAGAATCTCCCTTCCAACATCCCTCAATGAGTTTATTTATGACAAGGCCAAGCACAAGAGTCAAGAAGAGATATAAAATGTCTTCAATTTGAAGAGACAAAAGAACTAGAGGAGAGGACCTAGTAGTTGAGCACCCTAACTTTGCGCTTCTCAAAATCCTACATGGAAATTTCAAATCACTCCCAATTTTTTACAACAGCTTACTCTGCAAGTCCCCTACTTATAGCCAAGGTTTCAAGGCCCACATCAGCATGCTTTTTGTCTAGGTGTCCAAAAAGGCCCAAACAAAAAGTGAGACTAATAGTTGTGCACTAAGTCATGTTTTATTGGTGTGCTAATGTGGCATCACATGATTTGTTGCTTTTTAGATCTAAGGAATACATTTCATTCAATTATGGGTAGTCATCATCAACAATAACAACTTTAAATTCGCAACTATTGGTCTAATTTGTTAAAAATATCGGGCATTAAATCAACAAATGCTATAACAACTATTGGAACATGCTTAGGATTGGTCCTCTCCCCTAGTTCAACTTCCAAAATGGGTTTCAGCTTTGCTAATTTCAGTGCATGGGACAAATTCAATTGCGAACAAAACCATTGACCATACCTTGTCCTATTGGAGACAAGTTCAACTCCAGTTGAACCTAAAAGACAAATTCAACCCCAATCGAATCTTTCACTAATACAAAGACCTGTGACTTGCAGAGGCGATAACTTTTGCAAACAATAATGAAATGAGGTTTTTTCTTAAACTGCATAGTTTTTGGAATCCAAATATGTCATAATATCACAATTTAGATAACTCCCTTATACCATTTTCCCCCTGCAGAAAAACTGCATTTTCTAACTATCAGCAGGTTGATTGTGTCTGAAATTCTGAATGCTTATCCAATAATTTTTAGATGATAGAATTCCAATTAAAGGTTTTTGGTCCAACAAATGCTTACAAAAACACCAAATACCAAAAACTCAGCTTCAGAAAAGTGGGTTGCTTAATTCTCTGCTCTCTTTGGAATCTTCAAATTCTAAAATTCTATCAGCTGCAAATTATGGATTAGTGCATACAGGTTCAAAATGCAAAAGGCTATATCCACTTTGTAAATACAAGTTTGCCTTCTACACAAGGGCCATTGGGAATACCAACAAGTACCGTTACACCTGCAGTTAGAGAAATCTATAGTGCCAAAATCAAAATATTCATGCCATATTGTAGTGCCCAAAAGGCATCTACCCTAGTTCATCCGCAACAACTCCCAGTATGTATTCAAAAATGATCAACAGAAAATTACCAACTCTGTGGCACACTGTCAAACCTCTATAGTGCAAAAAATTGTAACTACAATGCACTAACAAAACTGCAATTTGCATTCTGCTGCCTCATGTGGACAATTTCAATTATGATTGGACCTGTCAGACAAGCACAACTGTGGTCAAACCTGTCACTGGTGACTCTTCTATCTGATGCTACCCTCTGCAACCTTCTGCATCTTGCATCTGCCTTCTTTCACTTTTCTGAGCACTACTCTTCTACCTTGCTAAACACAAGTGGTAAGGGAATAAAAATGCAACACAAATATGAAATGTGTTAGCTGACCCCACAAGCACAAGGAAAACCTTCTTTGATACCATTTTGATCCATAAACTCCATGAATATTCCATGGGTAGTTTAAGCAACATGAATCCTTTATCCATTAACTAGTTGCTCACAAAGTATATGTTTAAAACTTAACATAGAAAGCTTTTGTTACAAGAGATGGGAAATATTTACATTATCTAACCCCTTTGAATCTTAAGGGCTAATACTTACAAAACATAGCATGAAGCATGTAAATGAAAACAACACATGGAAAAGATAACATGAGATTTACCTAGAGAAATCCAATGTGGGTGAAAACTCCAATAAAGAATTTATCATCAAAATTAGTTTGTACAAGCTTGCTCCCTTCAAGGGACTCGAAGAGAACACCTCTTATAACAAACTCTCAGTTGCACCTAATTTAGCAGGCAACAATATAGTTTATATACAATCACACGTACCTCAAGAAACATAGCAATGGGCTTCTACTTTTATTTACCAATAACTCTAAGACTAACATGAGTAGGATGCAACTCTCTCAAGAACATTATCTCTCTAATTCTTCCTTGCCTTCCCAGGGAGGAAGAATCTACCTTCCCACATACCACAATGAGTGTATTTATGTGCAAGGATGAGCATGAATCGATAAGAGACACTGAAATGTCTCCCGTACAAAGAATTAGAAGAAGCACTCATTCAATTTCCCAAATTAGTTATGGCTCTGCTAACTTATCATACATGGTACAAGTTTGATAGTGGAAAAATCCATCTGTTGTACCTTGTCCCATCAAAGACAAGTTCAACTCAATTGTGTTAGAATCTATAAACAAATGTATAACCCAAAATCTTAGTGCAATAAATAGAATTATTAAAACTATAAATGGAAATGATATTGAAATCAAAATACCAAAACAGAGTTAGTTTCAAGGAGAAATGCAAGGGTTCACAATAGCTTGCTTTGATTATCAATAGGTAGGAAAGAGAGCTACAAATATATAGACTTCTAGTTCCAAATCTGATGAGGATGATGATGAGGATAAGGCATAAAACCAAATATCAAGGGATTGCTTATCCATGTTTTCAAATCTACAAGGATAAGAAAAAACGCAGAATCCAATTAATGTACAACTCATTATCCTATCCTACCTAAGTAATTAAAAATAAATTACCTAAGTAAACTTATCCTATCTGTTAAGAATCGAACATATTGAAACAGATCTGATTATTTTGTTAAAGATATTTTCCAGATTTCTTCTCTTGATGTCGAATGTGCTGATTGCAGAACATTAATAGATTTTGATGTTTGCATATCATGAATGGAACTACCTTTTATATGTTTAGGAGACCCGCTACTAAGGGGTGCGTCTCTTGAGAAGACGTGTCTCCACATGTGGAGACACGTCCGCTCAAGGGACGTGTCCCTTTGGGCGCAGGTTCCATACACAACCGATTACCATTCGGTTTATTTAACACACACATAACCTTATCAATGGTGAGTGCATAAGTTCCGATTTATTAAATGCAGAAATAACATTTAATACGAATTTATATATCAATGCTTATAAATTCGATTTCACTTATTTTCCTAATTTGATTATTCTAAAGAATAGCCTAGATCTTAACTGACCAAAGCTATCATTCATCAACACTCCCTCTTAGCTAGGGAAGATATATCAAATCAAATAAGTGGAGATATCACCTTAACACGTGATATCTAAGACATGGTATGATTTCTCAATATTGTCAAGTCACATGACATAACACACCTTCATTATTCAACACTCCTACTTATCTAGGGAAGATAAACTCTATTAACACTCCCTCTTAGCTAGGGAGAATAAACTTCCACCAAGTAAAAGTAATATCACCTAACTCATTATATCAGAAGATATGGTATGCTTCTGAAAGTGTCAAGTCACATGACATTCTTCATAACACATCTTCTTTATTCAACACTCCCTCTTCAACTGGAGAAGATAACTTCTATCAAGTAACATTGATATCACCTAACTCGTGATATCAGAAGATATGGTATGCTTCTGAAAGTGTCAAGTCACATGACATTCTTCATAACATATCTTCATTATGGTATGTGCACTGACATCAAGTCACATGATGTCTACCATAATTCATGGCATATCCACGGATATATAAATATCCACCATGATTATCTCTTTAAGGATCACAATGATCTTCAGATGACATCAAGTCCCATGATATCCATCAAAGTGTCCAAGAGATACTATCATGACATGTCCACAAATATCAAGTCACATGATAGTTTATCATTGTAGAGTCGTCACTTTACAATGTCAAATACAAGTGTTCATTATTAGAAAGATCGTCACCTTTCAATAATGTACACAGGGTAGTAGGCCCATAAGGTCACGGAGTCACACACATGACAAAAGAGTTTACACATTACACATCTTTATATATTAGTACAACTTATAAACAAATTTGAATTTCAAACATAATATCAAATTACATACCAAGTTTTCTTCCTGAAGAGTTCAACCTTAACTCTGGAGAGAAGTTGTTGAGTATGTCCGCTGTTTAAACATTTGAACTAATATACTCCAACTGGATCATATTCCTTTCTACCATGTCTCATAATGGTAGGGGATCTCAATGTGCTTAGATCAGGGAGTCCCACAAGCAATTTACGAAGCCAAACTGCTTCTCTTGCCTTCATAAAGTCTACAATGTATTCAGTTTCTGTCAAGCTTTGTGCCACTGAAGACTGTTTTCTGCAGATCCAAGAGATCATAGCCAATCCTAAACTGAAGCAACATCCTGATGTGTTTTTCTGATCGGTTATACTCTCAGCCTAAACAAATCCAATGGTGCTTTGAAGATATCTCATTATGTGTTTTACAGCCATAAGGTGAATTTCCTTTGGCTCACACCTGAACTAGCTTAGAGCATTCACTAGGACTTTCCATATGCAGCAGGAGTTCTTTATCAACTAAGCTACAGGCCCCTTGTGACCAACCCATCATCAGTCCAGGTGTGGCTTATATCCAACACCCCCCTTAAGCCATGCTGCAGGTGCATGGGGTTCTTTAGATCCTAGGACCTGTCGTCATGGAGTCTCTCAACATGACGCCTCATCTCAGTCTCAGAGATGAACAAGGCTTTCACCTCATATTTCTCTATCTCAAAGCATTACAACAAGTGAAGATGAGACTCCCTCTGAAGCACTAATTACTTCTTCTTCGAAGGGATGACTTCAACCATCCACATAGTCTAATGTTTGCAAGCAAAGTCTCCATACTTCAGCCTACAAAATGCATCAAACTCTTCTTCTTTTGAATGCAATCTCTTGGTTCATCCTAATGCACATTAAGAAGAGATTACTTAATAGTTCATATAACTCAACTACTTCGAGGAGGAAAATACCAATGCTAGAAGCATATATGAATTACTATCATAATGTTATAACATGAATTAATAACTACAAAAATATTCATGAACATTATTCAACCATGAAATACTTATCTCTTTAAGTTGGTTAATTCTATAGATGCAGTTAGGCACTTATCTTGCAGCTGTTAAATGATTTCTCCTTATATGTTGCACTTAGACCTTCATGTGCAGGCTTCAACGCTTGAAGATCTGGGAGATCAATTAACACAACAATCAGCCCGAGCCAAGGCTGTTGCTCATATTTTGTCACCAGCTCCTTTATGGCTTCTCCTTTAGACTTATTATGGATCTGTTGTGCCTCTTCCTCACAGATTAGTCCTTCACTATTCCGTCATACAAAGGCCCAATACTCAGGATGGAATAGCGTTAGGATAAACTAGTTCGACTCCTCATAGGAACAACTCCCAATTTGAAGATTATTACGAGCTATTGTAGAAGGCGACATAGAATCAACGCCTATGGTACTCCCGAATTACAACATCGAATAGACACCATAGGTGGCACTACTGATTATTGATGCAAGTCGAATCCCGGGCCTTATTCGCTCAATGTCGTTTCCAGCTTGTTCAAGCGGCTTCTGAAATGGTGGAGGCGCCCGTTTTATGCGACGAATTCTCTCTGCCCATGAGTGGTATGCTTCGGGTCTTCTAGAAATCACGATCTGATTGTGATGTTGCCACTAGTGATAGGAATGAGGTCTTATTATTCTGTACTTCAAACTCCTAAAGATGTTGCTACCTGTGCGATGGCGAATTGATCAATTCCCTCTCTGAGTTTGAGTATTCCCGTGGGTGTCCAAAGTTTGAGCGATGAAGGATCCATTCAGAGTCGTCAACCTTAAGGACTTCGCATAGGACGGGAGAGATATGCACAATGATCTGGCATGAGCACACGAGAGATTCATTGGAGGGAGGTTGGGATATACGCGAGAAGTCACAAACACATACCACGCCCATACTAAGTCATACAATCTGGCATTAGAGCCGCATTGCATATCACGAGCTATCGGACGCCATCAAATATTGTATCCAGGATGATCCCCCAGGTCCGTGAAGTGTCACTGCTACCTCCAGATGATGTTGTTGATTCTTCTGAGTACCCCAATCACCTTTAACTTACAACACTTGATTTTCTTTTAGACGAAGGTCCCTGAGAAGTGATAGCCGTTGTAAAAGCCCATCCAGAATGAAGAACCTAGTGTCTCCAGCATACACGGGTATATAGGAATGAAAACAAATGTAACTGTGACGGCTCCACTATTGTCAATCCTCAAGGATAAATATTCTGACTTTAGGATGAATGGAGAGACGCTCCTGATTTCTTGTTCTGCCTCTAATCGCCTTAAACAATGGGATTTCCTTCCACATACTACTTACACAAGTCTGATCAAATCTAATCTTAAACTCGGCTCTGATACCATGTTAAGGATCGAACATATTGAAACAGATCTGATTATTTTGTTAAAGATATTTTCCAGATTTCTTCTCTTGATGTCGAATGTGCTGATTGCAGAACATTAATAGATTTCGATGTTTGCATATCATGAATGGAACTACCTTTTATATGTTTAGGAGACCCGCTACTAAGGGGTGCGTCTCTTGAGAAGACGTGTCTCCCCATGTGGAGACACATCCGCTCAAGGGACGTGTCCCTTTGGGCGCGGGTTCCATACACAACCGATTACCATTCGGTTTATTTAACACACACATAACCTTATCAATGGTGAGTGCATAAGTTCCGATTTATTAAATGCAGAAATAACATTATATACGAATTTATATATCAATGCTTATAAATTCGATTTCACTTATTTTCCTAATTTGATTATTCTAAAGAATAGCCTGGATCTTAACTGACCAAAGCTATCATTCATCAACACTATCCTACATGTGCAATATTGATGCAATCTAGAAATGGGGATTTTATCAAACAACTAAATCTAGCATCTAAACACACAAAAATTTATACAACACAATTTATTGTCAATTTATTCAAATCTGAAAATGAATTTACAGTCACTTTGAGTACAATCAGATATGCATTGCAGAAAAATTTCCACCGACAAAGAATTTTTCCCTTCTCTTCTTTTAGTCTTCATCTTTAATCTCGTCCCCAAGAAAATCTTTCTCTTCCCTTATATCTTCTCTACAATCGATTGTATAAGAATATTCAATTGTTATAACCAATTCTTTTAAGCACAACATAATAATGCAAGTTAAAATTCCTTAAAATTTCAGGAATTCGGAGTACTTTCAAAGCCTATCAGAGGTTCAAGAGGTTCTTGAAACCTTGTCGACTTTCGACAATGATTTTGAAACTTGGTTAGAAAGCCAACATTCAAATTTGCCTTCAAAACATCTTGGGAAGCTTCTCCAAAATCTCCTTTGACCAGCATAAAGGTTGTGAATTGTTTGTGAGCATCCGATGGGGTTGTGACAACCTTATCGAGAGACGACATAGGTTTAAGAACCAACACCAAATGCCGAAATTCTTTATAACGCGCCTTTTCAACAAGAGGTTCTAAATGGTGTTTTGGGTGCCAACAAGATTGTGACAACCTTATCAAAGGCCGACATTGGTACTGAAATCTTGGTAGAACTTCAACACCACCTTCCAAGAAGCTTTACAACAAGTGGTTATGAATGATGCTTCGGGTGCCAACATGGTTGCGACAACCTTGATGATGGTTTTGAAATCATAATTGAACTCTAACGCCACCTTCCAAGAAGCTTTCTTTCAAAACAAAAGAGTTGGACAACTTATTGGCAAATGATACAAGTTTTGGAATCCAAGTCAAACTCCAACGCAAGCATTTTTGAAAGCGTTGTGAAAGGACTATCGGGGACCAATGAGGTTGTGACAACCTTGTTAGAAGCCGATGAGGTTGTGAAAACCTTTTCAGAAGCCGATACAAGTTATGAAACCTCTCAATTTTTCCGATGTTGTCAGAAACCAATGAGGTTGTGAAAACCTCTTTGAAAGACGACACGGGTTATGAAACCTCTCAGCTTTGCCATTGCTTTTAACTTAGAGAAATCTAACTAGTTTGAATCAAAAACTTCTCCCGTTGCATAAAACCAACAAAAGCGCAACAAAACTAAACTAAACTAAAAAAACAAAACCGTAAATGTTTTTGGCTGATGCGGGATTTCTTGTGAACCCTGATGCTCTTGCATCAAATATCATACTTAAGATAAACATATCCAACTCAATAAAAATATTACAATAACACCCCCCCTTAAGTGCCATTGAGGTAAGAAGAAATGGTTCTTAGCAACAAGGTCATGTTAGGTACCCATTTACAATCTGAAATAACCTCAAAGTACAAGGAAAGTGTACCTCCTTAGGAGTAGAATAAGAGAAAACTCATAATACAAAACTCTATCCCATCTGAGGTATGTGAAGGACTAAGAAGCACGCCCCCCACACCCCCCCCCCTAAAAAAAAAAAGTAACTTTGCACTAAGTCTAAAAGAATGTCATGTTGACTAAGTTGATGCAGATAACAAAAGTTGAAATGGAAAAACTAATGCTGCCACAAGCACCCCTCCATAGGAGAGAGAAAGAGACTATGAAAGCCCCCTACAACGACGCAGCCCTTGTGCCAAAAGAGGATGCCTATACATGAATGCTAAAGATGATCCATTTATGGAAAATGACCTTTCTCTCCTTAGGAAGAAACAACTCCAATGATGAATGTTGAAGTAACTCCCACTCAAAGAAGCAAGGTGAGGTAAGAAATCTCATGATGTATCATGTCTCAAAACTAAGCTCAAGTGTCCCCATGTGAATATTGAAAGGTGTCAACCAAATTAGGGGTCTCGAACCTAATTGAAACAAGTGACCTCTCAAAATCATGTAGAAATCAACGAAGAGCAAGTGCCAAAGAAGATGGTGAGGCAATGTCGAAAGCATTGGCATCAAGGTCCTCAAGGGTGTCATCCAAATTCAAAATGTGAGAGTCTACAAACAAGCAAGAGATGTCTAGTAGAAATTTGTCCCAATGAGGTAAATCTAAAACACAAATATGATCTTGCTACAAAGAATCACTGGAAGCTTTCAAAGAAGCAACTCCAAATTATGTAGTAGCAATAGGAGGAGGATTTGGAATGTCCTCCACAGTAGATGAGGCATCCTTGTATGTCAACCAAATGAATTGATCATCCCATGAGGATGTGTCCACACAAGATGGGCCAACAAAAGTCTTGGTATCATCCACATGTGCTTGGTCATCCAAGGAAACATCACTATTAGATGAAGATCCAAAATCTCCATACAACTAAGGGATGATGATCCAAGCAATGAAAGGGCACTTAATATGCTCTATGTGATGTAGAATATCCTAAAAACAGATAGACATATTAGTCCATGAACCATGTCATTATTGTTAAACCATACATTCTTCTTTTCATAGTCACTTGGTTCAAGAATGGATCCAAAGACATAAGGCAGTAGGTCTTGCTCAAGGCAATGATTCTTTATCCCATTTTTCCAAAACAAATAGTTCTTTGAAGTTAGTCTAACAACAAAAGGATGGAATTTAATGCTAAAATCCATGATGAAACCCCCCAAAAGTGGAACTTTGTCTCAACTCGTGATTAGAAAATGCATGTGTATAATCCCTCCCAAGACTAGCACATTAATTTGGTAGTTTATAAGTTGAGTGCATAAGCATAAAAACCCCCCCAAATTGTTCAATTTTGACAATCTTAGCTGCTGATATGATCCCCCCAATAAGTACAAAGTTTAACATTTATTTTAGTGTGATTATAATGCAAGATTTGAAATATAATCAAATTTTATAGAGCCTAAAAGTGGCCAAAATATTGAAAGTAGTGTGGTTATAGAATAGGAACTCAAAAAATTTGATCGTGAGATTTTTCGATTTGTAAATCATGTTAAGATCAGTAGGTAATGCATCAGATTGACATATTGAAATTTTGCAAAGCATTGGGTTTAAATGTTTGCATACATTATAGGGGTTTTTGATGACCATGCCTAAAGTCAGCTCACATTTTTTTGAGTTTTAGCATAATTTGCCAATCACATGTTTTTTTTTTTGTGTGTGTCAGATGATTTGTTAGATATATGAGCCGTTGAGTCTAGAGACCATTAGAAGGATGGTTCATAATCAACTTCACTTGATGAAAAGTTGGGCATCTTAAGAGTGCAGCTGAAGCACATAGAGGCAGTTTGACCTCAGAAGGCTTTGGATACTCATGACACAGACAACATGAGATTCAAACATTTGGAAAAAAAAATGAAATTCACAACCTGAATTTCTACATTTGCATTTTTGAGTGACCTAGCATACACAATGTTGAATTTGGCAACTGAGTTCACCCAAGGCCTATATGGACACCTAAAATCCACCCAAACAAAATCCTTCAATTTGATAGTATGGCACTGACATAATTGCACAAATAACAAAGTGCTTCTACTTTCTACCTAAACTTAAATTACATAAGTGTCACCTTTTATAGGCTAAGCAAAATGAGATCCTAACTAAATGATAACTAAATCAGATTGAGAATTAAATTTTTTGATCAAAGGGGACTGAGATTTAACTCACATGATAAGTCCAATGCACTTAGCCATCTGATCTGACATGGGGTTCAATTAAGAAATAGACTGAAGTGCTGGCTAAAATTCACTTCTAGCTTCTAATTCAACTACATGAGATGGGTATTATGAATTATCCACTTCTACAAATGATTATTAGCAAAAAATAAATAATCTAACCTAAGTTACCAAACTAAACTAAGGTAAACTTAGCTTATAAGGTGTATAAATATTATAAACCAACAAATGATTTGCCTTTGCAATTAACACATTGGGGCCATTGGGAACACAAGTGAACAATGCAGTAGCAACATATTGAGAAGATTTTACAGAGATTTGCAGCATATAGAGTTTCAAACATGATTCCTACACCATTTCAGTTGTAAAGAACAAGCTCAAATGACTTTGGATCACAAAGAGGAATGTTAGAAATGATCCACAAAATATTAAAATAATATTGAAATTATATTCAAGGTATTGGAAGGTTAAAGTTCACACATGACCATTCATTTCTCTCTTGAAATTTTAAGGGAGTTGTATAATTCTGTATTATATATCTCTTTCACATTAATGAAATTGATGATGCTTGGTTTTTCCACTTCATCCTTTT
Source organism: Sequoiadendron giganteum (assembly GCA_007115665.2). Lineage (NCBI taxonomy): Eukaryota > Viridiplantae > Streptophyta > Pinopsida > Cupressales > Cupressaceae > Sequoiadendron > Sequoiadendron giganteum. Next base: position 7,995,771 of record CM021107.1, read on the forward strand.
TCTATCTTTTTCATTTGTAAAACTAACAATGGATACAACACCTTCTGCTTGATCAGACACCATAATTGGGTTTTCATCTCAAATTCAACATGAAATTCTTTAAGTTGTGTTTTCCACGCTTGCTTGAAACAAAAACAACCTAGCATCCTACAAAGTTGGTCCCTAAACATCTGCAAACAATGCCAAAGGACCAAATTTTTACACCCCAAATTGTAAGCTACTACATAATAGTATTGCATAGGGCCGAAAGATTGTAATGTGAACTCAATGCTTGAATAAAATGTGTATCTTGTTGTCAAATCTGAGTATTGTTACGTTTAATGATTGTCTCATTTTAATGTATTTCAATGGATGTTATTCTTGATGAAATAATACATATTAAGTTATAGAATCGTTAAAATTCTAACTTGTGAAATGTTTTATCTATACTGTTATGTTGTGAGCATTTGACTTCCGTCGACGCATGTCAGTGGATGCAAGTGTAGGTACCATTCCTCTAGGCGGAGGGGAAATATCACTTGGGAGAGGGGCTTGGTCGGTTAACCGGTAACGATAATCAATTGAGCATACACACACGTCATTATAGGTTTGGGGAACTGAGTCAGATAAGTTGGTATTGATAAGTCATCCATAGGTGTAAACTAGCATTAGGAATCGTGTCTTCTTTTGTACCTTTTGTAAGTGATGTTTATGTGTTGACTGTCTCATTATATTAAGTTCATTACAGCGGATTTTATTTGAATGCAAGTAATTAGGCTATGTATGTATAGGTATATACATCACCTGTAGCATGAAGGATATTAATAATATTATATTATTATTGCCTGTTGATATATAAATTAATATTACATAATAAATATATAATTATTAAAGTTAAAAAATAGTTAACATAAATATATATATATATTACTTAATGTAATAACATATATATGTATTTATATAAATTATTATAACTTTAATGTTATATATATATAAATATAATATTAATAAATTTATATATATATATATATTATTTTATTAACTAAGATTATTGTTACTCTTTTCTCATCATGTATATTTGGAAATTGAACATTGCCAAGTATAAAGGAAATCGACTTTAATTATTTCCAACCTTGAATAAATTTGAAATAGCTGAAGGCTCCTCTAAATTTTAAAAAGGAAATAATCGATGCATAAAACATTGGACTTTATAAAGTCAAGTTTGAAATATTTGTGAGTTTCCTGTGAAAAGAAATGGTGGATGAAACTGAACCGCGCGGCAATGCAAAGAGCACTTCACCAGGGAGAACACATCTTCAAGGGGCAACACAGCCATGAGATAGTTGTTGTAGCTTATTTAACCATGACTTTTTCCAGTAAGGCGAATCACTTTCTTGCTGGCGCTATTTTTTTTGGAATCACCTGTAAGTGGCGAATTTCAATGAATGGTTGAAAAATTATGTTAATGTTGTCAATAACTCAAATCGAATCATTACCAAATTGCTTAGTTAGGGCTTGGAGACCCGCCAAGTGCCTTTTGAATAAGTCTTCATTAATGTGTTGTCAATTGCATAAAGAAATGCGTTGCTTTCCTGAGTCTATATAAAGGCTTGCATTTGCTGCGAATTCTTACCAATTCCTCAACAGTTCATACAAATTCTATATTCTGAGTAATATTATTTTGTCTTTGAATGTCCAATATTCTTTGAGTATCCATTATTGTGAGTGCCCAATATTCTGTGAAGTATCATACTGCTGTGAGTGCCCAATATTTTGTTAAGTATCATATTGCTGTGAGTAATCTATGTTCTGAGAAGAATTCATCATTGTTGTGAGTAACCATCATTGTGAGTGGAATCATCAATTTATTCTGTGTGAGTCAATTCTGGAAAGAGTGTTCAGCTGTGAGAAGAGACAGGGAAAACTCTGCTACCTGAGTTACTGCAAAAAGACCATCGTCATCATCCGTGGAAGCTTAATTGACAAGCATGATTATCTTGTTCTCATTTCTTCTTGATTTTCAAAAGAAGTCATGCTAAACCTCTAAAGTATTATTCTGCTTTTATAGTTAGAACCTGTAAAGACATGTTAGGCAAATATAATATGATGCTGTTATATAAAGCTTGCATTTTGAATGTCTAAAAGATACAATAAATAAATAAGGTATATGTAATGCATGATTGTTTAAAGGAACATTTATCTGTCTTGAAAGGTAGACAATGCATTTAGTATTATTGCTTATTTGTATGATCTCTATATATGGAGAATATGATTGTATTAGTTACTAAATACTAGGATGGAAATGAAAGCATTAAGTCAAGTAACGAACCACAGCTTAAGTTAGTAGGTTAACTTAGACAGCTTAACGTACTCCTAGGATGTGTAGTCGGCCATGAGTCGACGTAGTCGGCCGAGAGTGTACTTGGTCAGCTGTGAGCCATAAGTAAATATGATATTAGTTAATATTAATAATCCATGTACTTATGTACATGTCATGTTGGTTAGTTGTCTCGGGAATAGTTCCTGATGAAGTAATTAGTTATAATGAAGGGACACGACGGTTGGTACCTTAACCACCGCCAACGTACTATATGTACTTGAGTCATGTAGTCGGGAAGGGGGATGGTTCTACGATACTATGCTATGTTCTGTCTGGAGACATTATGATGTAATTGCCGAATACTTAATAAAGAAGTATATCTATGTTTTGTGCGATTGCCATGTGATTATTATATGCTGTCAATGTTATTATATTATCTCCGTTTACTCCGTACATCATTGTACCCGTATTGAGTAAACATTTGGCGCCGTTGCCTAAGCGGACCAGGGAAGCACTCGGTGTAATGGCAGCGTAATGGGCCAACCAGCGGACGAACCCATAGTAACGAATGAAGAAAGAGAGGACGACTTGACATGGAATTTGACAAATCTTTGGAACATATCCCTACGAGACCAAGTACGGAGGCAAGCCCTCCGACGAGAAGTCCCTGAGGCAGTTATCTAGGATCGCCTCGAAGTGAACGACGAGGTTGATCACCTCCTTCACTGCATGCCAAGATTGTTGGCCCATCATTCCATCATCCTACAAGAACTTCGGGCGGAGGAGGAACAAGAATGCCAAAGGCAGCAAACCTTATAGCGGTACGAGGAACGAACCAAACGGGAAGAGGAAGAAAGGCACACTAGTCGGAGACATACCGTTGGCAACCAGCAATGATCGCGTGATAGACCTGTAAATGCCCGTACGGCCGAACAAAGACAAGAACCAAGTACCAGTCGGGCACGAAGCAGAGCAGGAAAGAATTCGGCGATCATTAAGAATACAAGAGCAAGAAAACCGGGGGTTGAGATTTAGTAAATCACATCAACACCCTAAGGAAGAGAAGTACGAGGAACCATTCGGCACCCCATACGTAGAAAAACATAAAAACCAAGAAAATGAGGAAGAAGTGAGCGGTGAACTTGAAAACAGTATCCAACGCTTTCGGGAGTTGTCCATATCGGACGACGACGAAGGGCTGAGGACAGGGAGATCTGAGCCCAAGACCCCTTGGCAGAGGGAGCACCGAAGCATAACCCAAGAAACTCAAGGTGTAGAGGGCGCTGACGGAGGACCGGGAAGTGACTCGTACGTGGCCGAGAGTGCAAGTGACGCATCGGAACGTAACGGGGAAACCGGTCCAGTCGGGTCCAATATACAAGGAGGACAGCGGGGAAGGATGGTGACTCCAGAACGGCAAAAACTACCGAAGTTTACGGGGAATGGGTCAGAAGATCCAGTACAACATTGCAAAACATGTGAGACAATCTGGGTAGCGAGTGGAAAAGATGACCCGGATCATTGGCTGAAAGCATTTCCAGCGACACTCAGAGATAGTGCCATTGACTGGTACTCAGAGTTGGACCAAACACATAAAGCTTCGTGGGGATTACTCAAGAAGGCCTTTCAGGACGAATTCAAACTCCTGAGGGATGATAGTGAGATTGTAACAAAAATCTATAGTACGAAGCAGGGAAAACACGAGAATGTGCGCACATACAATCGGCGACTCAAAGACTTGTTGGGAAAATTGGAGGTTCAACCGGCTGATGGGCTAAAGAAGCGATGGTTCATTGAAGGCTTGCTTTCGTCGTTGAGGAAGAAGATGAAAGTCGTGCCTCCGTCGTCGTACGCTGAAGCATACAATCGGGCGATGGATATAGAAAGCGAAAACAAAACATCCTCCCGAGGGAAAAAGAAGACGGACGACGAGGAGAGTACAGACGATAGCGACGGGGAATCCAGGACCGTACAAGCATTTAGGAAAGATATGATGCGAATGATGAAAGAATTGAAGGCCGACAAAGAGAGTACGAGGGAAGCACGAGAACTATGGTGTACAGACTGTAATGGGGAAGGTCACACGAAGGCGAACTGTCCGAAGAAGTTATTCTGCGATATTTGCCAAGTGATGGGACATTCCGTCAAGGAATGCCCATACAATTTAAAAGTCAAAAGTGCACAAGTATTCTTTGCTCAAGGAGAACCATCGACACCGCCGAACACACCACCGAAGCCCCAGTACAATAGCAATGCATCCCTTGGAGGTTACTAGAGCAACAGGAGTCCGAGGAACAGAATACAGTACGACGGTAAAGGGCGACCCATGATCCAATGCCGAAAGTGCAACGAATGGGGTCACTTCGCCAAGGATTGCCAAAACGGCCAAGGTTCGAGAGGAAGATTGTGTAAGTGGTGTGGACCAGGCGACCATGAAGATAGTGAATGCCCCAAGCAGAAGGGTATCCATATGCTAGAAGTAGAAGAACAAGAGGTACTGGCGATCACCAGAGCGCAAGCAAAGAAGGCAACCTACCTAGATCCACGTATGGAAAAACAAAGGATGAAGGAAGCAAAAGCCGAAGTGGAACTAGCTATGGCGAAGGAGAACAAAATATCTCTAGAGAAACCAAAGACCTCTCGGCGGTCGGAGGCAGAAACCAACATCGTACGACAGGTACTGCAGACCACCATATCGATCAAAGTAACTGACCTTCTCCAGATGTTGCCGCAGTTGGGACTGGCAATGACAAATGTCCTTGGGGATGTCAAGCAATCGCGAGTGGAGGACCGAAGGCAAGAATTGGTACCAGATTCACCACCGTACGGTGAACAAACCATTGACCCCGTACTACTCACGGCGAACATCGGGAAGATACCAGCGGTTGTGCAGATGGAGATCGGAGGGAATACCTTGACAAATGCTATCATCGATGGAGGATCGGGAGTCAACGTACTGCCCGAAGACACATGGAAGAGCCTCGGGAAGCCTACCCTTTGGCCACTAACATTCCAACTCGTCCGTGCCGATCAACATGGTATCAAACCGTTGGGAATGTTGATGGCGCAAAAGGTGGTGATCGGAACACAACCATTTCTGCTGAACTTTGCAGTCATTCCATTGCAGAGGAAGGCGTACGATGCATTGCTTGGACGAGGGTGGTTAGTGGCAGCCAAGGCGAATCATAATTGGAAAAGAAATACACTATCCATAGAGAATGATGGGAGGAAGTACGTGATCGACTTGAAGAATCAGGCTGTTAGTGAAGAACTGGCATCTTCTGAATCAAAATCCGACGAGGGGGAGTTGGACATGGACGAAGAGAGGAAAGCAATGGAGCCTAACGAGGAGGGTGTACTTGAAATCGAGAGTTGCTCGGAAGACGAGACAAGTTCGTTGAATGGCTTATTTCATTGGCAAATGGAAGATTATGAGGTGTTCTAGCGAGAGTGTAACATGCTGCAGATCGGAAAAATCCAGGAAGGAGAAGAGAACGACATGTCTAGCCAACTTTCGGCCGAGTCCAGAGAGTACAAAGAAAGAATATTAGAACCGGATGATACGCCAGCCCACAAATCCAAATAGGTACGAGATAGAAAAATTGTGTTGGAGCCAAAAAATGGAGAAAATCAAGACAATGAGAAAGAAGACAAAGGAGAAAGAAAAGAGACGAAGGAGAGAGAAAATAAAAGAGGAAGAAAGATGGAGACAAAATTAAAATAATTAGACGAATTAAGGGACGAAAGAGGGAGTATATTAAAAAGAAGAAATAAAAGTGAAAAAAAGAAATTAGAGGAAAAAGGAGAAATAAAAAAAATAAACCATAAAGGAGAGGCCGTACGCATTGTGAGGGAAGGTATCCGAGTTGGCAAGGGAATAACCAGAGTAAGAAGTAGTCGCCAAGAGAAGTGCCAGAACAAGGAGAATGCCGTACACGTCTGGAAGAAAGGCATCCGAGTTGCCAGGAGGGTACGCAGCCATAAGGAGAAATCCATACGCAGCCAGAGGAAGCACCAATCCATACGCCACCCAAAGAAGTATCAGGGGAAGATAGTACACGAATACCAAGAGGAGGAAGTCGTACGTCAAAAGAAAGCCGTACGCCAGGGAGAAACCACAAGCCGGAAAAAATCCGTATGTTGCAACCAAAAGCCTGTTCATTGCCAGGTAAAGTCCGTACGCCGAACTAAAGGAAAGTCTGTACATTGCACGCAAAGGCACGTACGTTGAAAAGTGAAGCCCGTACATTTCAAACCAAATTCCGTACGCCAAGGCCAGCAAAGTTCCGTATGCTGAATCCAACCAAAGTCCATACGCTATAACAGGGAAATTGTACGGCAAGAGAAGAACTTAGTACAAAAGGGCGAGGAAGGAATTGTACGGAAGGAGAAGGAACCCATACATGTATAGTGGAACAAGTCCGTATGGTCCAAACAGGAAACGCATCGACCTAAAGAAACTGAAGTCTCAGAAAAACAATGCAAGACCTGTATTTTTCGGGTTCATCAGCACTATTCGGAACATGTGGAAAAATCATGAAAATGAGGCACGCGATGCTGTTTCGAGTGGTTTCAGAAGTGTTAAATTGGCCTTGGCGGCGGGGGCGCTGCCCCTCGACCCCCATCAGATTTATTGGAATTGGCAAATTGCAGTGCCACTAGCCATCATTGTACAGGAGCAATTGTCTATCGAGCAGATGAGAGTTGCAGCTCTCGAGGAGAAATTGGCGGAGAGAGATGGAGTATTGGGTAAGAGTGATTGGCAAAGAAGGATCAGTTGGCATTCTTGGTTTTCGGTCGTCTGGAAGACGACTACTTTGTGGGGGGGATGATGTAGTCGGCCATGAGTCGACGTAGTCGGCCGAGAGTGTACTTGGTCGGCTGTGAGCCATAAGTAAATAAGATATTAGTTAATATTAATAATCCATGTACTTATGTACGTGTCATGTTGGTTAGTTGTCTCGGGAACAGTTCCTGATGAAGTAATTAGTTATAATGAAGGGACACGACGGTTGGTACCTTAACCACCGCCAACGTACTATATGTACTTGAGTCATGTAGTCGGGAAGGGAGATGGTTCTGCTATGCTATGCTATGTTCTGTCTGGAGACATTATGATGTAATTGCCGAATACTTAATAAAGAAGTATATCTATGTTTTGTGCAATTGCCATGTGATTATTATATGCTGTCAATGTTATTATATTATCTCCGTTTACTCCGTACGTCATTGTACCCGTATTGAGTAAATACAATTCTCTCCAAAAACCCTTCGGATTGTGTTTTCCAAGAGAGATTAGCTTCCTCCTTCTCACTATCATGTATTCTTCTTATTTTGATCTTACTAGTTTTTCGTAAAACTTTTTATTTGTTTGTTTGCTGCCAGGTATTTTCAACCTCCTTTTAGCCATCTTACACTCTTCGTCATACCATGGGTTTGCTGGAAAACTATTTTTGGGACCCCTTTTACCCTTAGCTCTCTTGCAAGCCATAAGAGCCTTGTGAATGATTAACATCAACCTGTCACTATTTATAATGTCTTGGTTTCTAGTGGTGCTGCCAACATTTTTTGTTCCAACAAAACCTAGATTTCAAAATTGTAACTGACAATGCATCATGTTTCTCATCAGAGGAGCTACTGGAGTTTTGCTTTGATCACAACATAACCTTATCTTATTCATCAAATTATTACCCCTAGGGTAATGGATAAGCCGAGTCATCAAATAAGAACATAGTTACAATAGTGCGCAAGTTAGTTGATTCCAATCAATGAACTTGGCACAAGAAGCTCTACGACGCTCTCTGGGCTGACCGAATTACACCAAAGAGAGCCATTGGTACCTCACCTTTTATCATTATGTATGGTACGGAGGTTGCGCTACCTATCACACTGGAATTGTCCGCATTGCAGCTGGCAACCGCAGTGGAAGATGGAGAGTTCGCGGATCCTATTGAAAAGCGTATCTTGTACCTAACAAAGCTTCAAGAGGAAAGGGTGGAGGTGGTAGATAGAATCACTCAGCATTAGGAGCGGGTGAAGAAAATTTTTGACAAGAAAGCTCGTCAGCGAGATTTCGAGGTCGGTGATCAAGTCCTACTGTGGGATAAGAGACATGAGCCCAAGGGAATGCACGACAAATTTGATTCCTTGTGGTTGGGGCCGTTCAAGATTCACGAGGTCGCAGGGGAGAATACTTATGTTCTCTCGCGCTTACTTAGATGGGAGCCTCCTACTGCTGCCTCACAGTGGACAGTACCTGAAGCACTTCATTCCTTCGGGGGTGGAGTAATGAATTTTCTATAAGTTTTTGTTTTTGTAATGTGTTTCCCCTTTCTATAATTTTTCCCTTCGTAATGTTGTGTTTCCCTTTTTCGTAACAGTTTCGTCGTGTTTTAGGTGATTAGGAGTCTTGTTTTAGGTGATTTCTAGGAAATGTCCAACTATTAGATGATTCTAGGATGTTCAGTCACAGGTGACTTAGGGAAAGTTTTGCAAATAGGTGATTAGGATGTAATGCTGACTTCGATACCCAATGGACAAGGCACTGGTCTAAGCTTGAAATCCAGAGATTCTACTGTTCTCCTATGTCGAAAGTATCCGACATGGTCCCCAGACAGAGCCAATTGTTGTACCCCAAATTAAAATTTTTGCTACACTTAGGCATTTTGAAGAAATGAGTTAAAGTCTTGTCAAAATCTATCAAAAAGGTCAAAATTGGGGTTTGTATGTCTTGCATAGGGGTAAAAACCTTGAAATTTGCAAAATCTGACAATTTGGGTCGGCTCAGAATGATCAAACCAACAAAACCCAGATTTCAGTTTTTCATCCCTAAATTTTAGGAAAATTTCTATTTCTAGCAGTTTTCTAAAACTAGTTACTTTTTCTAGGTTTTTCTGGGTTTCTTTCGAAACGGATACTGGCAAAATTTTCTAAAAATAGAAAGTTTGGCTTCTAGGGTTAAGATTGATTTTTATTGGCTCAAAATACTTCCTCATCAGGCTGGTGCAGTCAGAATCATGAAAAGATCAGTTTTGCCCTAGTGGGTTTATTATGCTTTTTTAGAAGCTTTTTCTGGAGAACCAAGGTCATCAATGGAGGTCAGTTAGCTGCCAGGTGCCAGAATCAGACGTTCAAGCTGAATAGAAGCTATCAAAGATAAATGTGCACGAGAAACAAAGAATAGAGAGAAGAAGTTGGAAAAGTTGAAAAATGTAAAATTTTGATTAAGGCTGGTGAATCCAGGCGCCCTTGCTCAGTTTGGGCGCCCAAACCTCCATGCCTTAGAAATTTTTCCATTTCGGCAGCCAGTCAAGAGAAGCACGTGAAATGAGGAAGAAAGTTGAAGATTTTTGAAAAAGTTTCTAAGTCTGCTAAACCTGGGCGCCCTTGGAGAGAATAGGCGCCCAACTATTTAAGGCATCAGATGATGAAATCCGAGATGGAGCTCCCAAGCAACGTTGTTCAGATTCATCTCAGCTCCACAGAGAGCCCGACAACACAGTCATATGACTACTTAGTCATCCGGAATTCGAAGTCCAATAGAGGAGTTTCATGCTGAAGACAAAATGCAAACCATGAAAATGATGAAAATTATTCTAAGTCTGGTAACTCTGGGCACCGTAAGTGACTAGGGGCGCCCAACCTTTTGAATGACCTAATCCAATTGTTAGGGTTAGCAGATGTGATCAATCTCTTCAGTTCTCTGCCAGCTTCGTAGTGGATGTCTTCGTTAGCTCGTCAGATCACTCAGTTTCCGGAAAACTAAGATCAAACAGGAGCCATGGTAAGAAGTGTTCAAACTTTGAAGGTGAAAATGATGAAAAATATTCTAAGTCTGGTGAATCTAGGCACCCCTAGAGAAGAAGGGCGCCCAAGTTTTTAAGGTGTTAAACGAATGAATTTGCAGAAGATGCCTCCAATGTAACTTCATCAGATTTGATCAAGATTTCCAATGCAATCATCAACATGTTCGTCAGAGCCGTGTAATGTCCCCATTTTTAGCACTACACGTTCTAGTGACTGTTAGCCTATTCCCTGATGCTCGTAGGCTAGTTAGAGGCAGAATTAGAGTTTCCAGCTGCTTGGAGGTTTTCCTTGAGGATTCAGGGGTTTGCATGTTGGAGTTTTGTAGTTTGGTCGTGGGATTCCTTCTGGGTTTTCAGAGAGCTTCGTGGTGGTATGACATGCAACTGGATCAGAGAATTTTTCCGGACTTACTATTTTTAGTAAGTTACGATGGCTGCATGTTGAAGTTTCATAGTTCAGATTCTGGATTCTTTCTGGGTTTTCAGATAGCTTTGCGACAGCGTGACATGCAACTGAATCAGAGAACTTTTCCGGACTTACTATTTTTAGTAAGTTACGATGGCTGCATGTTGGAGTTTTATAGTTCGGATTTTGGATTCCTTCTGGGTTTTCGGAGAGCTTCGCGACAACATGACATGCAACTGAATTAGAGGACTTTTCTGGACTTGCTATTTTTAGTAAGTACGATGGCTGCTCGGATTGTGGTTAAAATGAGTTTGGAACAACTTACTATATTTAGTAGTATTCTATTTTTAGTAAGTTCTATTTTTGGCACTGCTATTTTTAGCAAGGTTTCTGAAGTTCGATTTAGTGGGTATCTCGGGTAGGGCAGTATATATATTCATCCGGTCTCCAGCATTTGTGCTGATTATTTTGGCAAATTCAATATTTGTTGAAAATAGTATTTTAAATGAGATATTTCTACTAAGGGTTGGTGGACGCCTAAATGGAGGGATAAGTTGGTTTATTAAAAAAGGCAGATTTTATAAAAGTTTCTCTCCTAAGTATTTTGGACGCCAACTTAGGAATAAAAAGAATTATTTCATTTTATTAAATAATTCTTCCATGAAAGAAAGGACGCCAACTTTGAGGAGGATTTGTGGTCAACAACGAATTTCGAATTCTGTTGACTCTGGGAAAGGGCGCACTTTTCTAGAAGCTTTTGGAAGTTTCCTCAAAAGTTATAAAAAGGAGGTTTGGGGTCTTCATTCAGCATCTTATGTTTTACAATATTGTTATGCTGCCGGAATGGTATTAGGATTCCTTCGAGGGATGCATACCTCCTAGTCGGCTTAACTTCTTGCTTGAAAGATAGCAATTAGTTGAGATTAGTTTCATATTGAGTTGTTTTGCATTTTGCAATTAAGTTATTGTATTTTCAGTCTTTCTACAGTCGCTGTTTTGGCTGTGGCTGAACTGGATTTTCACTCATATGTCTTTGAATGATTTTTATCCAGTTATGGGTATTTGACCATTGTGTTTTGCAGCCTTGGGCGCCCCTCTCTAGTGAATTTCAGATTTTATTATCAAGTGTGGATTTTTAAAAGGAAAATTCGCCCCTCCTTGAGGGCCATACATTTCTGGAGAGCATTGGTTTCCGTGCAAATTAATATGAAGTCATTTGATGTTGTCTAGCCTTTGGGATTTGGGCGCCAACTTGTCTAGGAGTTATTGCATCTGATTTCAAGTCATTTGGCTGGGTATTGAGCATGTTATGAGCATTTTAGTGGGTCTTGTAGTTGCTGGTTAGGGTATTTCAGTTGCTGGTTCTATCATATCAGACTTAGAGGGTTCATCATTTGGGCTGGGATTGAGTTCTTGAAGTCATATTAGGCATTTTGGAAGACTCGTTATACATTTGCAGCTTGGATTACTTCACTAATGCAGTGTGCTTGGAAGCTCTCTAACATATTGTAAGCTGAACAGTAGTACTGTCAGCATTTCTCCTAATCTGATCTGATTTTTGTAATTCCCATGGCTGTGGAAGAGACTGGCTCATTTCAGTCTATAGCTTTAAGTTTCCCCTTCTTGCATCACCCGCTGAACAAGTGGAAGAGGCCGGCTTGCCACCTATTTACTTACTGTATTGCATTATTCATCATATTGTTGATCGGCTGAGCCGTCAACATACTCCCACTGAACAAGTGGTCGAGTTGCATCTTTATTTCAGTAATGTACTTTCCATTTCAGTCCTCCCGCTGAATAAGTGGTTGAGTGATTGCTTCTCTTTCTGTTACTTTCCAGCAGTTTCAATTATGCTAATGATCCCCTTTCGAGTATGCTCTCAACCTTGCCCGCACTGGGATCTGGGTTGATTAGAGGAAAGGGTTCCTTCCAGTTGGATTGTGTTTTCATTAACGATAACGGGTAAACTTGGTTGTGAAAAAGTGAAAAATTTGGCCCGGTATATTTCAAGCCGACAGTCGTCTGATATCAAAGGCTGAACAAAGGAGAAAAAGTGAGTAAAATGACAAAAGACAAAATAAATGGTGAAAAACTCAAAATAAAAACTAACTCTGGAGAAGTTAGGTGCCTCCAGTCAAGAAGGGCGCTTAGGGTTTTGAGGCATTAGATGTCAGTTTTTAGAAAAGCAGTATCCAAGAGACCCCTTCCAAAATCTTCTTAGCTATCCAAAGAACCTATCAGCCAGTCAATCTGATCAGTATAGTGCCCGAAATCATGAATTCATTTGAAGGTCTGAAGACAAGCAAAAATTTGAAGATCATTAAAATGGCTGACACTGGAGAAAGTGGGCGCCCCTGGAGGAGATAGGCACCTGACAATTTGAAGGGTCAAATGAAGTTTTTGTCAGAAGATGTCTCCAAAACAATGTCGTTAGATTCGATCAGGCTCCGTGATGAAACATTCAGTTCGTCCGTCAGATCAATCTGGAAGTCGGGAGACAGGATCAAACTAGGGTTGAAAATTGAGGAGAAGTTGAAAACAGTGAAAAATGACAGTTTTGGTGAAGTAGGTGCCTCCAGCCAAGAAGGGCGCCCAACTTTTCTTGCCTTAGTGAAATTTTTGAAAATTTCAAAATCTTGAAAGAAGAAGAAATGTCTAAGTTCATTGCATGAACTTAAATTAGGGTTTTGAAGAATTAGGGTTAGAGAAGGATGTTTAACTCAAGACAAATGTTATTTAAAGGCACCTTTGTGTTTTATTTTTTATATTTTCTTGCAAGTGGCTTCAAGGAGAAATAGAGCAGCAACTTCAAACCTATATTTTCAAGATTCAAGAACTTAAACTTGCTGGTTTTTCATGAATTTTCAGATCAACACTCAAGAAGGCTTGCCTTTTCATGTTTTTTTTTTATCCAGAACATGAAATCTTTGAAGGAGGCCATTGTTTTCAATTTTCAGCAAGCTGGTTTATATCAGTTCTATCTTCTGGATAATTTTTTAAGAATTTTCTCAAGGTTGCAGCAACTGCTTTTTATTTTGCATGTCAGAGAAAACTTCAAAATTACAATTTCCAATCTTCTGGGTCTATCTCAAATATTCTTCTGGACAAAACCCATATCACAGCTTTTTTAGTGAAACTTCAAGTGGCTGCTTTTTCAGTGAAACTTCGAGGTTTTCAAAATCTACTCAAATGGGTTCATCCAGAATGTGCCTCTGAACAATACCCAGATGCCAAATTTTTCTGCTTTTTCAGAGAAAATTAGGGTTTGCTGCTTATTCAGTCTACATTCAGAATTTTCGGAAACGAATGATCTGGGTCTTCTTGTAACGAAATTCTAAACAAAACCCATATCTCAGAAAAATTTCCAAAAAAATTCATCCGTTTGACGAAGAAAAATCAACAAGCTATAAATAGAAAGTTGTGCAAAACTTGTCAGAACGTAGGCGTGTTTACAGGCAATCTTCAAGCTTTGCAGAATGGAGTACACTCCTACAAAGTTTAAGACTAAATTAGCATTGTATCATGATTTCATCGAAACAACCAAAACTGACTTATACCACATTAAGCTAGTGTTCAATCTGCGTGCTTTGGAAGACGCAGATAATGTCACCATCAGGCACCTTGGCCATTCAGGTCTTCTTGCAGCAGCATCCATCCCTTTTTCTGTTCAAAGCTTGGAGTTCGTAATTGCTTGCATCAAGCATTACAATCCAGCAACGAGAGAGATTTAGTCAGTGGACGGGAGAACTATTTGCAGCCTAAAGCCCGATGTGATAGAAAGATGTTTCTCTATTCCACCTTGGCCCGAAAGTGTTACTATCTCTCGAGATGAATGCGAAAGATTTCGGGAAATGGATAAGAACAAGTACAACAAGAAGATTGCAACAAAATGGATGAAAGAAAAACATAAGACATTGCCAAAGAATGTTGGGAGAGGCGAATTTAATGAGGAAATTGCCATTATCATCACCTTGCTCAATCGGATCACAGGCCAAGAAGACGCAACTAAGTTTCAGCCTTGGATGTTCTATGTGATACCTCACATCATGAAGAAAACAAAATTCTATGACTGGCCTACATTGATCAGTGACTAGCTTCATCATCAGATAACTGAATATTTTAACAGGCATGAATTCCACATGATCTCATACCTAGTCTACCTAGTTGCCTTCCAAGGCAAATTTAGAGGGTTGAACACTGAGGGGTCCTTAAATGTTTAGCATGTCTACAATTATTACATTCAACTGGAGCTTGTTGCATCATCACATCATTACAAGAGAGTGAATGAAGCATTCCTTATGCATACAGTGCGTGACCTGGACAATGAGCTACATGTACATATTTCATCTATTGCCAGGGCAGTGATGTCAGAATGGGCGGATTGGTATATTCAGTTTGCTACTTTCACCTACTTGAGGGTCTATGGCTATTCTGGTGCTCCTCTCATGCTACCAAGGTATCCATCGGATGAAGTTGTGTGTATGGAGTTTCTTAGGCAAGTATCAGATGTTCACACCCGCTTGCGAAACAAAAAGAAACCAGCATTCAACTTCCCTTTTGCATTAGGCATTTACAAGTGCAGGTCATTGGCAGATGCCAAAATAATGGGTAACGTGTTAATTAGACTTGGTCTCAAGCCTTTTAGCGAGAGACGATCCTATGATCCCCATGGTGTCTATGCAGCCAGACTTGGTCAAAACTTCGCTCATGTGCCCGCACTGGAGGATTTTTGGGCCAACTGCAGAGATGAAGTTGAGGTCCGAAGACCTAGCAATAGTAGACTCACTCTTCATCAGATGAAGGATTGCTTGTCCGAGGATATTGAGGGTTTATCAGATGATGATGGAGATGTGGTTCTCCCAGCTTACACTCGTAAGCAGATTGAGCAACAACCTCTTCTACAGGTTAATTGGGCTAATAAAGAATGCATTTTAGTGGAAGAAAGGACTCGTCAAGTTGTTGAATACAGTAAAACTTTCTTAGTCCTTAAGAGGAAGAAGTCTATTCCTGTAGCAGAGCCGCCAAGGGTTCATTCATCACTTCCTTCTTCCTCCAAAGCTTAGTCAAAGAAGAAAGGAAAAGGTCAAGAGGTTGTAAAGGGCAACAGGTCAACAAAGAGTGTGAAGAAGAGGTTGGACTACATAGGTATAGTGATACAGGAGCAGCCAATGATGGAAATAGAAGTCCCTCCACATGAGCCCATAACTCAAGAGGAAACAAAAAATGTGCCTTTGATACATGAACCTTTGCCATCCCCGAGGTCTTCACCAATTCACATTGATTTGGAAGACGAGGAGGTAGAGGAAGAGATTGCAGTTGTACTTCCCATGGATGTTAGTCGAAATACCACATTTTGGCTTGAGAGCTCCTTGGGAAGGACAAGAAGAAGGCCTTCTTATTAGGTAAATGTTGATGATCTCAATGTATATCAGGAAGCACCCAAGAAGAAGGCAAAGAAACAAATGCACTTTGAGAGATATCCCGATGGTGAGATGGTCATGGAGACAAAAACACCTCCCGAAGACAGAAACAAAGATGAGGTGGATATTGATGACTTTGTGATGGTGAAAGCCAATCTTGGAAAGAGCACTAGGCATGCTGATATGAGCTTGTTCAAGATGGTATCAGAGAACATTCAGGAAAGAGTGCAAAAGGATGGGGAAGACAAGGCAGCCCTCAAGGCTGAAAACCGTCAACTCCATTTGTACATCTCAAACCTCATTCAGGGCACTTCACAAACAACACAGTTGTTGCCCCAGGTCTTAGAGACACCAACTGATCAGCAACAGTTGAGACAGTTGGTCATTTGTGGGAAACAGAGTCAGGAGTTGATTGAGGAAATCATCACTAAGGGTACAAAAGTTCTAGCTTAGATATTTCAGCTGAGATATAAGGCTCATGATTTACGTCAGGGTATCCAAGATTTTGAGCAGTTGATAGCCGAGTTCAAACCTATGCATGAAATCATAATTGCAGATTTAGACAAGGCATATGGTTCTATCGCTGCCAGAGAACATAAAAGATAGATCCTGGAATGGAAAGAAGGTCACCTTTTCAAGGTTAAGACATATGAAAGAATATCCGAGGAGTTTGTAGCATACAAGCAACGGGTTGTTGATGCTCTTGAATTCATAAGAGAGTTTGTTGCAGCAATTCCTTGCCGGTATTGTTAGGAGGATGGTTCCTATTTTGGGCTTGATGAAGTCCAAACATAGTTTCAGAGTGTTGTTCGTAGCAGCAATGACAGTGACAGAAGTGTTGTGACCTTTTCACACATCACCCCATGCCAGATGGGGACCCCCTAATTTTTGCTCCATTTTGGTCTTTTGGCTTTTGGTTTTTGGGTTGTTTTCTCTCTCTCTCTCTCTCTCTCTCTCTGATCTTTTGTCCTTTCAGGGATGTCCTATCGTTTGATCTGATGGAAAGTTTGGCTGTTTGTGAAATTAGGGTTTCATTCTTCAAGACAGTTTGAAGCTGAACTGGGTTGGCTAATTGACATTTGAGCTGAACATTGCAATCACAAGGCATCCAGCAAAGTCCCATTGAATTTTCATTGAATTTTGACAACTTACTATTTTTAGTAAGTACCTAAAACAAGGTCTTTTCCTCAGGATTCTGGAATTCTGTTAGCTTCGACACATTCAGAACACATCGATTTGCTTGCACGTAAATTTTGAGCCAGATCAGACAACTTGCTATTTTTAGCAGTTCGGGCTTCAGGAGCCATTTTCAGGGGTCAAACATATGATTTTTCAATGCATGTCTGGAGGTTACTTCTGGGTTATATCTTGAAACCTTCGCAATGATATAACATGCAAACTGAGAGAGTTCAACTTTCGGAGGCTATTTTTAGGGTTTGCATGTAGAGTTCTCTAACGCATGTCCGGATATTCCTTCTGGGTTTTTCGAGAGCTTCGCAACAGTGTGACATGCAAGCGGAGAAGACCAAGTTTCGAGGACTTACTATTTTTAGCCAATGCCCGCATGCAGACCAGTTTTCTGGGTTTTTCTGGGTTTCTTGAGATCCCACAAGCAATATGACATGCAAACTCATCCGACATCGGATTGACCACTTTCTGGGCATTTACTATAAATAGCAGTTTTATCCCAGCAGCTACCCAACACTTCAGTCCAACAAGCAGAGTGGCAAGCAACAGAAACGAGGTCAAACGGAGACCATTCAGGGCACATGCATATCAAATTAGGGTTTCCAGCTTCGATGCCTAAAAAGAGGGGTAAAAAGCCGAAATTTTGAAAAACGAAGGTATCCCACTGTGATCAGCATCCTTCAAGCAGTCTACTGGTGAAATTTGGGCGCAATCCGAGTACTTACTATTTATAGTAAGTCAGCTCCAAAACAGGGCTTACTATAAATAGCAGGTGGCTATAAATAGCAAGTTGGCATGTAGGACAGGCGAAAACAGGATCACAAGGCAAAGAGTATCATATGGTGAAATTTTCAGGCAAAACGGAGCTGCAGAAGTCAAGCAATTTTAGGGTTTGCTAAAAATAGCAGGCAGGCTAAAAATAACAGATGAGCTTGGGCAACAGGTATAAACAAGGTAGCAAGGCCACAAGGAATGTATCATGCCAGCACCAGAGTCGGAATGGGTAAAAAAAAAACCATGAAAAGGCACACACCTCCAAAATTTACTAAAAATAGATGGCAAAGGTAGCTGAGGCATTGAAGAAACTTCTAAGTCCACGAATGCAAATTGGCATGAGGACAGGTGAAATGCGCCCAAGTCAAATTGATGAAAGCCTTGAAAAATCTAAGGCGTGGGAAACAGAAGCTTCACCACCTAAATGCGCCCACCTCAAGGATGAAGCTTGAAAAGTTTCTAAGTTACGAAATAAAAGTACCCCCTGCTAAATGCGCCCAAGGCAAGACGAGGTAGCTTGCTGGTTGAAATATTTTCTAAGGCATTAAAATGAGAGTAGATACCCTCAAATGCGCCCATGATGAAAGAGTGCCTAGGGAAATCTTCTAAGTAAGTGAAATAAAAGCACATGGCCTCAAATGCGCCCTTGGCAAGAAGGAGGAATGTAAACTTTCCAAGTGTTGAAAACAAAAGTCAATGGGCTGAAATGCGCCCTTGGGGGAAGAAGAGATGAAAAGGTTTCTAAGTATGGCAAAATAGAAGCTCACCCCTCTAAATGCGCCCTTGAATGAGGTGGATATAAAAAATTTCTAAGTATGGTGAAACAAAAGCTTCTACCCTCAAATGCGCCCACCTTAGGAAATCCACTTCAAAAAGTTTCTAAGGCACACAAATGGAAGTAGCACATGCAAAATGCGCCCTCAAGGGAGAAGGGTGGCTGAAAGTTTCTAAGGCATAAACAAATTTCATCCTCTACCTCTCAAATGCGCCCAGCAAAGGTTATATGATGAAAAAGTTTCTAAGGCATTGAGAATGGAAGCATGATGGGCAAAATGCGCCCAAGGTAACATAAGGCTGAGGAAAATTTTCTAAGGCATGTAAATGGAAGTTAACCCCTCTAAATGCGCCAAGGATGGGGAGAGTGGTGTTATGAAAATATTCTAGATTATAAAAATTGCAGCACATAGGGTGGAGAGGCGCCCAACAGGGGAAGTGAAAGTTAAAAAAGTTTTTAAGTGTTGAGAAATGGAAGCACACCCTTCCATATGCGCCCTAAGCAAGTGCAGCATGGTGAAGAAATTTCTAAGTAAGAAAGTAGAAGCTCACCCCTCTAAATGCGCCCTTGAGGGGGGAAGACTTGAGAAAAGTTTCTAAGTAAAAATGGAAGTTCAAGGAGTAAAATGCGCCCTCAAGGCAAGCATGAAGGTGTTACAAATTTGCCTAAGTCAAAATGAAGGCCCCCCTAGTAAAATGCGCCCTCAAGGCAAACAAGAAGGTTGGCAAAATTTGCCAAGGCATGGAAAATAGGAATGGGCTATGAAAAATGCGCCCTCGGGAGAAATGAAAACTCCCTAGGCAAAATACGCCAAAACCTTGGGGAGATTGACAGATGATAGGAAAAATGCCTAAGGCATTAAAATTGAAGCTTGCCTAGCTAAATGCGTCCTCAAGGTAGAAGTTAAGTGGCTGAGACTTGAAGGAAATTTCTAAGGTGGATAAAATAAACTAGGCCTTGTGAAGTGCGCCCAAGATGGAGTTGAAGACATTTTTATTTTCTAAGGCAAAGACAAGGGATGTGCCTAGAGGAGGTATTGATATTAATCTTTCCAGATACAAGGTGATATAAGCTGGAGGAAATTCTTCGGAAAAATATGAGGAACACCAGGATTTTGAAAGGTTGAGGCTACAGGTAAGAAGTACGCCCGAAAAATGGAGCAAACCTTAGTAATTTTTATTATTTTTCAAAAATAATAAAAATTAAACTTACCCCTTCGTCTGGATACACATGGAAATTATGATTTCAGAGGGGAAATTTCTTCTGGATATTGGACATTTGCCACCGGGAGATGATTTAAGGTTCTTCCACACCTTGCTCTTATTGTTTCGACAAAGATTTTAGCTTGGCACCCGTTTAACAAATTTCCTAAGGCCCGGATAGATAAAATTTCTAAGGCATGGTAAAATAAAGCTCAAGAGGTCAAATACACTCACAGGGTAGAGATGAAATTTGTCCAAGGCATAGAAGAATTTGAAGATGAAATGAAGCTAGAACATCAAGCATTCAGACGTTGAAAAGTTATAAGTTTGCTGGAAATAATGAACTCTATCAAGATCCAGAGATCAATCAGTCAAAACATGGGAATAAGGTAAGTAAAGTGAATTTATATTATAAAATGTTCTGATGCTCTTCTTTTGTTTTGCAGGATGAACACCAGAGCCAGAGCATGAGGACTTGAGGTGATGAAGTTGGACAACGTTACAACTTTGGAAAAGGGAAATGGCAATGAAGATTTGTCTAAGGCACTAAGAACGTGACGCAAAGGAGGCTAAATGCGCCCAAGGCAGTGGGCTAGAGAAATATGAAAGTTACAAGGAAGAAATGCATCCAGAAATTAAAGCAACAGGAGACTAGAACGGAGAGAATTCCTTGCTCATCACTTTTATATCAACCGTATACTCGCCTCTCCTCCTGGCGCAACAGAATTGGCAGACAGAGTAGTGGGAACGCGTTTCTGGATGAGAATCTTCTAGAAGAAGATAGTGGGCATTAATTGCTCGTAGTGGGGAGTGGAGAATATTCTGTGCATTCATTGCCCCACTCCTCTCAGTGGCGGTTTTTAGGGCAAAAACCCTAATTAGGGCATATGTGGCTCGATCTGAGCCCTTTATTGTAATTCAATCTAAGCCGTCCGCTGGACTGGACCAACTATAAAAGGGGCATCCCCCCTCATTTGTAATTAAGTAGATTAGATCAAGAAGATTGAGAGTAGAGAAGATAGAAGTTAGAATAGATAGAGAGATGGCTTAGAAGTTAGCTTAGTTTGGAAAGGAGAGAAAGACTTTCCCTTTGAAAGTTTTTGTAAAAGATTGTTGTGTAAGACTCTCATAATATAAGGATTTTCATTGATTGGTGATTCTATCTTGCATTGTGGGTAGTTGACAAGATCTTTTCGTCTTTCCAATTCAAGTAGATAGAGTAGAGTAGACTTTATTTTATGCAAGTAGTTGTTAATTGTGGAGTGTGGCGTTGTGGTTTGAGCATATCTTCTTTCATCCATACCATTAGTGGGCTTGCTGATGGTAAGTTCGCCTTGTGTGGTCAACTGAAATATCAGTGCCTAACTTCGGTTGTGATTCGTGTGTTCACTTGCATCGTTGTGACGGAGTGCACATGTTGAATCACAATTTGAACATCTTACTCATCCTTTGAAGATTGCACCAAATTTGTCAGAGTTGTCCGAAGGGAGACGAAGCAAAGTCTGGTTTGAAGATTGTTTAAGTCGATCCTCGTCCTCCACCCCTTAGGAGTAGATTGTAGAATTCCTATCCTTATATCCTTTTACATTCAGTATTATCCGGTTAGTTTAAGAACCCAAGCTTCATTGATAGATCTCCCGAAATTTGAAAATCCTTTCTTCGAAGTTGAACGATTACGTAAGTCCCCTTGGAATACCCAGCATATTCACATCAACC
This sequence comes from Sequoiadendron giganteum, assembly GCA_007115665.2. Lineage (NCBI taxonomy): Eukaryota > Viridiplantae > Streptophyta > Pinopsida > Cupressales > Cupressaceae > Sequoiadendron > Sequoiadendron giganteum. Next base: position 8,017,356 of record CM021107.1, read on the forward strand.
AACTGAGTCTATTCGCAATAAAAGGAACCTTGGAGTTGAACGCATGAACTTTCACGCAATCTTAGCATGCGGAATACTTTGATCAAGAGGGAATAGAGTGACCGTTGGACATTTTATTCTGTGTTGGTGTTGTCATAAAAAACACGTCAACAAGAAGAATGAGTCAACTTTCGATGATGTCAGCAAAGTTCGAGAAAGCGTCCAAGGAGAATGAAGATTTCCTAAGATCTATTGCAGATAGCGAAAAAACTTGGAAAAGCGGCATTTTGTTATTAATAGTATTGGCACTCCCACCAAAGATGAAGTTGCCCGCTTTTTAGCGGATGTGATCGAGATTTAAATCATCTTTCTTCTAGAAGCTTCTTCCTATCTTTCTTTCTATTCTTGTCATGATTCTTATCCATTCTTTGAGAATAGAAAGAAAACAATTGTAATGTGTTGGCATTTTCTATTTTTAAATGCTTTCTAAGTTGTAGATGCTTATCTTCTTTAGGGTTAGAAATAAAGCTTGCGTGTTGGCAAGTATTAGTTGTAAAAAAAAGGAGATTTTAGGGTTCCCTACTCCTCTGCTTAGTTATAAATAAGAGCAGTGTTTGCTCATTTTTCTTTAACCATGCTTGTGATAACCAAATTGCTGAGCTTATGCCTTCATGTTTGTTATCGATTAGTTTCAGTTCACTTTGTGTT
>CM021107.1:8018142-8056666 GCA_007115665.2 Sequoiadendron giganteum
AAAATCTTAGTGCAATAAATAGAATTATTAAAACTATAAATGGAAATGATATTGAAATCAAAATACCAAAACAGAGTTAGTTTCAAGGAGAAATGCAAGGGTTCACAATAGCTTGCTTTGATTATCAATAGGTAGGAAAGAGAGCTACAAATATATAGACTTCTAGTTCCAAATCTGATGAGGATGATGATGAGGATAAGGCATAAAACCAAATATCAAGGGATTGCTTATCCATGTTTTCAAATCTACAAGGATAAGAAAAAACGCAGAATCCAATTAATGTACAACTCATTATCCTATCCTACCTAAGTAATTAAAAATAAATTACCTAAGTAAACTTATCCTATCTGTTAAGAATCGAACATATTGAAACAGATCTGATTATTTTGTTAAAGATATTTTCCAGATTTCTTCTCTTGATGTCGAATGTGCTGATTGCAGAACATTAATAGATTTTGATGTTTGCATATCATGAATGGAACTACCTTTTATATGTTTAGGAGACCCGCTACTAAGGGGTGCGTCTCTTGAGAAGACGTGTCTCCACATGTGGAGACACGTCCGCTCAAGGGACGTGTCCCTTTGGGCGCAGGTTCCATACACAACCGATTACCATTCGGTTTATTTAACACACACATAACCTTATCAATGGTGAGTGCATAAGTTCCGATTTATTAAATGCAGAAATAACATTTAATACGAATTTATATATCAATGCTTATAAATTCGATTTCACTTATTTTCCTAATTTGATTATTCTAAAGAATAGCCTAGATCTTAACTGACCAAAGCTATCATTCATCAACACTCCCTCTTAGCTAGGGAAGATATATCAAATCAAATAAGTGGAGATATCACCTTAACACGTGATATCTAAGACATGGTATGATTTCTCAATATTGTCAAGTCACATGACATAACACACCTTCATTATTCAACACTCCTACTTATCTAGGGAAGATAAACTCTATTAACACTCCCTCTTAGCTAGGGAGAATAAACTTCCACCAAGTAAAAGTAATATCACCTAACTCATTATATCAGAAGATATGGTATGCTTCTGAAAGTGTCAAGTCACATGACATTCTTCATAACACATCTTCTTTATTCAACACTCCCTCTTCAACTGGAGAAGATAACTTCTATCAAGTAACATTGATATCACCTAACTCGTGATATCAGAAGATATGGTATGCTTCTGAAAGTGTCAAGTCACATGACATTCTTCATAACATATCTTCATTATGGTATGTGCACTGACATCAAGTCACATGATGTCTACCATAATTCATGGCATATCCACGGATATATAAATATCCACTATGATTATCTCTTAAGGATCACAATGATCTTTAGATGACATCAAGTCCCATGATATCCATCAAGGTGTCCAAGAGATACTATCATGACATGTCCATAGATATCAAGTCACATGATATCTATCATGATAGTTTATCATTGTAGAGTCATCACTTTACAATGTCAAATACAAGTGTTCATTATTAGAAAGATCGTCACCTTTCAATAATGTACACAGGGTAGTAGGCCCATAAGGTCATGGAGTCACACACATGACAAAAGAGTTTACACATTAAACATCTTTATATATTAGTACAACTTATAAACAAATTTGAATTTCAAACATAATATCAAATTACATACCAAGTTTTCTTCCCGAAGAGTTCAACCTTAACTCTGGAGAGAAGTTGTTGAGTATGTCCGCTGTTTAAACATTTGAACTAATATACTCCAACTGGATCATATTCCTTTCTACCATGTCTCATAATGGTAGGGGATCTCAATGTGCTTAGATCAGGGAGTCCCACAAGCAATTTACGAAGCCAAACTGCTTCTCTTGCCTTCATAAAGTCTACAATGTATTCAGTTTCTGTCAAGCTTTGTGCCACTGAAGACTGTTTTCTGCAGATCCAAGAGATCATAGCCAATCCTAAACTGAAGCAACATCCTGATGTGTTTTTCTGATCGGTTATACTCTCAGCCTAAACAAATCCAATGGTGCTTTGAAGATATCTCATTATGTGTTTTACAGCCATAAGGTGAATTTCCTTTGGCTCACACCTGAACTAGCTTAGAGCATTCACTAGGACTTTCCATATGCAGCAGGAGTTCTTTATCAACTAAGCTACAGGCCCCTTGTGACCAACCCATCATCAGTCCAGGTGTGGCTTATATCCAACACCCCCCTTAAGCCATGCTGCAGGTGCATGGGGTTCTTTAGATCCTAGGACCTGTCGTCATGGAGTCTCTCAACATGACGCCTCATCTCAGTCTCAGAGATGAACAAGGCTTTCACCTCATATTTCTCTATCTCAAAGCATTACAACAAGTGAAGATGAGACTCCCTCTGAAGCACTAATTACTTCTTCTTCGAAGGGATGACTTCAACCATCCACATAGTCTAATGTTTGCAAGCAAAGTCTCCATACTTCAGCCTACAAAATGCATCAAACTCTTCTTCTTTTGAATGCAATCTCTTGGTTCATCCTAATGCACATTAAGAAGAGATTACTTAATAGTTCATATAACTCAACTACTTCGAGGAGGAAAATACCAATGCTAGAAGCATATATGAATTACTATCATAATGTTATAACATGAATTAATAACTACAAAAATATTCATGAACATTATTCAACCATGAAATACTTATCTCTTTAAGTTGGTTAATTCTATAGATGCAGTTAGGCACTTATCTTGCAGCTGTTAAATGATTTCTCCTTATATGTTGCACTTAGACCTTCATGTGCAGGCTTCAACGCTTGAAGATCTGGGAGATCAATTAACACAACAATCAGCCCGAGCCAAGGCTGTTGCTCATATTTTGTCACCAGCTCCTTTATGGCTTCTCCTTTAGACTTATTATGGATCTGTTGTGCCTCTTCCTCACAGATTAGTCCTTCACTATTCCGTCATACAAAGGCCCAATACTCAGGATGGAATAGCGTTAGGATAAACTAGTTCGACTCCTCATAGGAACAACTCCCAATTTGAAGATTATTACGAGCTATTGTAGAAGGCGACATAGAATCAACGCCTATGGTACTCCCGAATTACAACATCGAATAGACACCATAGGTGGCACTACTGATTATTGATGCAAGTCGAATCCCGGGCCTTATTCGCTCAATGTCGTTTCCAGCTTGTTCAAGCGGCTTCTGAAATGGTGGAGGCGCCCGTTTTATGCGACGAATTCTCTCTGCCCATGAGTGGTATGCTTCGGGTCTTCTAGAAATCACGATCTGATTGTGATGTTGCCACTAGTGATAGGAATGAGGTCTTATTATTCTGTACTTCAAACTCCTAAAGATGTTGCTACCTGTGCGATGGCGAATTGATCAATTCCCTCTCTGAGTTTGAGTATTCCCGTGGGTGTCCAAAGTTTGAGCGATGAAGGATCCATTCAGAGTCGTCAACCTTAAGGACTTCGCATAGGACGGGAGAGATATGCACAATGATCTGGCATGAGCACACGAGAGATTCATTGGAGGGAGGTTGGGATATACGCGAGAAGTCACAAACACATACCACGCCCATACTAAGTCATACAATCTGGCATTAGAGCCGCATTGCATATCACGAGCTATCGGACGCCATCAAATATTGTATCCAGGATGATCCCCCAGGTCCGTGAAGTGTCACTGCTACCTCCAGATGATGTTGTTGATTCTTCTGAGTACCCCAATCACCTTTAACTTACAACACTTGATTTTCTTTTAGACGAAGGTCCCTGAGAAGTGATAGCCGTTGTAAAAGCCCATCCAGAATGAAGAACCTAGTGTCTCCAGCATACACGGGTATATAGGAATGAAAACAAATGTAACTGTGACGGCTCCACTATTGTCAATCCTCAAGGATAAATATTCTGACTTTAGGATGAATGGAGAGACGCTCCTGATTTCTTGTTCTGCCTCTAATCGCCTTAAACAATGGGATTTCCTTCCACATACTACTTACACAAGTCTGATCAAATCTAATCTTAAACTCGGCTCTGATACCATGTTAAGGATCGAACATATTGAAACAGATCTGATTATTTTGTTAAAGATATTTTCCAGATTTCTTCTCTTGATGTCGAATGTGCTGATTGCAGAACATTAATAGATTTCGATGTTTGCATATCATGAATGGAACTACCTTTTATATGTTTAGGAGACCCGCTACTAAGGGGTGCGTCTCTTGAGAAGACGTGTCTCCCCATGTGGAGACACATCCGCTCAAGGGACGTGTCCCTTTGGGCGCGGGTTCCATACACAACCGATTACCATTCGGTTTATTTAACACACACATAACCTTATCAATGGTGAGTGCATAAGTTCCGATTTATTAAATGCAGAAATAACATTATATACGAATTTATATATCAATGCTTATAAATTCGATTTCACTTATTTTCCTAATTTGATTATTCTAAAGAATAGCCTGGATCTTAACTGACCAAAGCTATCATTCATCAACACTATCCTACATGTGCAATATTGATGCAATCTAGAAATGGGGATTTTATCAAACAACTAAATCTAGCATCTAAACACACAAAAATTTATACAACACAATTTATTGTCAATTTATTCAAATCTGAAAATGAATTTACAGTCACTTTGAGTACAATCAGATATGCATTGCAGAAAAATTTCCACCGACAAAGAATTTTTCCCTTCTCTTCTTTTAGTCTTCATCTTTAATCTCGTCCCCAAGAAAATCTTTCTCTTCCCTTATATCTTCTCTACAATCGATTGTATAAGAATATTCAATTGTTATAACCAATTCTTTTAAGCACAACATAATAATGCAAGTTAAAATTCCTTAAAATTTCAGGAATTCGGAGTACTTTCAAAGCCTATCAGAGGTTCAAGAGGTTCTTGAAACCTTGTCGACTTTCGACAATGATTTTGAAACTTGGTTAGAAAGCCAACATTCAAATTTGCCTTCAAAACATCTTGGGAAGCTTCTCCAAAATCTCCTTTGACCAGCATAAAGGTTGTGAATTGTTTGTGAGCATCCGATGGGGTTGTGACAACCTTATCGAGAGACGACATAGGTTTAAGAACCAACACCAAATGCCGAAATTCTTTATAACGCGCCTTTTCAACAAGAGGTTCTAAATGGTGTTTTGGGTGCCAACAAGATTGTGACAACCTTATCAAAGGCCGACATTGGTACTGAAATCTTGGTAGAACTTCAACACCACCTTCCAAGAAGCTTTACAACAAGTGGTTATGAATGATGCTTCGGGTGCCAACATGGTTGCGACAACCTTGATGATGGTTTTGAAATCATAATTGAACTCTAACGCCACCTTCCAAGAAGCTTTCTTTCAAAACAAAAGAGTTGGACAACTTATTGGCAAATGATACAAGTTTTGGAATCCAAGTCAAACTCCAACGCAAGCATTTTTGAAAGCGTTGTGAAAGGACTATCGGGGACCAATGAGGTTGTGACAACCTTGTTAGAAGCCGATGAGGTTGTGAAAACCTTTTCAGAAGCCGATACAAGTTATGAAACCTCTCAATTTTTCCGATGTTGTCAGAAACCAATGAGGTTGTGAAAACCTCTTTGAAAGACGACACGGGTTATGAAACCTCTCAGCTTTGCCATTGCTTTTAACTTAGAGAAATCTAACTAGTTTGAATCAAAAACTTCTCCCGTTGCATAAAACCAACAAAAGCGCAACAAAACTAAACTAAACTAAAAAAACAAAACCGTAAATGTTTTTGGCTGATGCGGGATTTCTTGTGAACCCTGATGCTCTTGCATCAAATATCATACTTAAGATAAACATATCCAACTCAATAAAAATATTACAATAACACCCCCCCTTAAGTGCCATTGAGGTAAGAAGAAATGGTTCTTAGCAACAAGGTCATGTTAGGTACCCATTTACAATCTGAAATAACCTCAAAGTACAAGGAAAGTGTACCTCCTTAGGAGTAGAATAAGAGAAAACTCATAATACAAAACTCTATCCCATCTGAGGTATGTGAAGGACTAAGAAGCACGCCCCCCACACCCCCCCCCCTAAAAAAAAAAAGTAACTTTGCACTAAGTCTAAAAGAATGTCATGTTGACTAAGTTGATGCAGATAACAAAAGTTGAAATGGAAAAACTAATGCTGCCACAAGCACCCCTCCATAGGAGAGAGAAAGAGACTATGAAAGCCCCCTACAACGACGCAGCCCTTGTGCCAAAAGAGGATGCCTATACATGAATGCTAAAGATGATCCATTTATGGAAAATGACCTTTCTCTCCTTAGGAAGAAACAACTCCAATGATGAATGTTGAAGTAACTCCCACTCAAAGAAGCAAGGTGAGGTAAGAAATCTCATGATGTATCATGTCTCAAAACTAAGCTCAAGTGTCCCCATGTGAATATTGAAAGGTGTCAACCAAATTAGGGGTCTCGAACCTAATTGAAACAAGTGACCTCTCAAAATCATGTAGAAATCAACGAAGAGCAAGTGCCAAAGAAGATGGTGAGGCAATGTCGAAAGCATTGGCATCAAGGTCCTCAAGGGTGTCATCCAAATTCAAAATGTGAGAGTCTACAAACAAGCAAGAGATGTCTAGTAGAAATTTGTCCCAATGAGGTAAATCTAAAACACAAATATGATCTTGCTACAAAGAATCACTGGAAGCTTTCAAAGAAGCAACTCCAAATTATGTAGTAGCAATAGGAGGAGGATTTGGAATGTCCTCCACAGTAGATGAGGCATCCTTGTATGTCAACCAAATGAATTGATCATCCCATGAGGATGTGTCCACACAAGATGGGCCAACAAAAGTCTTGGTATCATCCACATGTGCTTGGTCATCCAAGGAAACATCACTATTAGATGAAGATCCAAAATCTCCATACAACTAAGGGATGATGATCCAAGCAATGAAAGGGCACTTAATATGCTCTATGTGATGTAGAATATCCTAAAAACAGATAGACATATTAGTCCATGAACCATGTCATTATTGTTAAACCATACATTCTTCTTTTCATAGTCACTTGGTTCAAGAATGGATCCAAAGACATAAGGCAGTAGGTCTTGCTCAAGGCAATGATTCTTTATCCCATTTTTCCAAAACAAATAGTTCTTTGAAGTTAGTCTAACAACAAAAGGATGGAATTTAATGCTAAAATCCATGATGAAACCCCCCAAAAGTGGAACTTTGTCTCAACTCGTGATTAGAAAATGCATGTGTATAATCCCTCCCAAGACTAGCACATTAATTTGGTAGTTTATAAGTTGAGTGCATAAGCATAAAAACCCCCCCAAATTGTTCAATTTTGACAATCTTAGCTGCTGATATGATCCCCCCAATAAGTACAAAGTTTAACATTTATTTTAGTGTGATTATAATGCAAGATTTGAAATATAATCAAATTTTATAGAGCCTAAAAGTGGCCAAAATATTGAAAGTAGTGTGGTTATAGAATAGGAACTCAAAAAATTTGATCGTGAGATTTTTCGATTTGTAAATCATGTTAAGATCAGTAGGTAATGCATCAGATTGACATATTGAAATTTTGCAAAGCATTGGGTTTAAATGTTTGCATACATTATAGGGGTTTTTGATGACCATGCCTAAAGTCAGCTCACATTTTTTTGAGTTTTAGCATAATTTGCCAATCACATGTTTTTTTTTTTGTGTGTGTCAGATGATTTGTTAGATATATGAGCCGTTGAGTCTAGAGACCATTAGAAGGATGGTTCATAATCAACTTCACTTGATGAAAAGTTGGGCATCTTAAGAGTGCAGCTGAAGCACATAGAGGCAGTTTGACCTCAGAAGGCTTTGGATACTCATGACACAGACAACATGAGATTCAAACATTTGGAAAAAAAAATGAAATTCACAACCTGAATTTCTACATTTGCATTTTTGAGTGACCTAGCATACACAATGTTGAATTTGGCAACTGAGTTCACCCAAGGCCTATATGGACACCTAAAATCCACCCAAACAAAATCCTTCAATTTGATAGTATGGCACTGACATAATTGCACAAATAACAAAGTGCTTCTACTTTCTACCTAAACTTAAATTACATAAGTGTCACCTTTTATAGGCTAAGCAAAATGAGATCCTAACTAAATGATAACTAAATCAGATTGAGAATTAAATTTTTTGATCAAAGGGGACTGAGATTTAACTCACATGATAAGTCCAATGCACTTAGCCATCTGATCTGACATGGGGTTCAATTAAGAAATAGACTGAAGTGCTGGCTAAAATTCACTTCTAGCTTCTAATTCAACTACATGAGATGGGTATTATGAATTATCCACTTCTACAAATGATTATTAGCAAAAAATAAATAATCTAACCTAAGTTACCAAACTAAACTAAGGTAAACTTAGCTTATAAGGTGTATAAATATTATAAACCAACAAATGATTTGCCTTTGCAATTAACACATTGGGGCCATTGGGAACACAAGTGAACAATGCAGTAGCAACATATTGAGAAGATTTTACAGAGATTTGCAGCATATAGAGTTTCAAACATGATTCCTACACCATTTCAGTTGTAAAGAACAAGCTCAAATGACTTTGGATCACAAAGAGGAATGTTAGAAATGATCCACAAAATATTAAAATAATATTGAAATTATATTCAAGGTATTGGAAGGTTAAAGTTCACACATGACCATTCATTTCTCTCTTGAAATTTTAAGGGAGTTGTATAATTCTGTATTATATATCTCTTTCACATTAATGAAATTGATGATGCTTGGTTTTTCCACTTCATCCTTTTTCTATCTTTTTCATTTGTAAAACTAACAATGGATACAACACCTTCTGCTTGATCAGACACCATAATTGGGTTTTCATCTCAAATTCAACATGAAATTCTTTAAGTTGTGTTTTCCACGCTTGCTTGAAACAAAAACAACCTAGCATCCTACAAAGTTGGTCCCTAAACATCTGCAAACAATGCCAAAGGACCAAATTTTTACACCCCAAATTGTAAGCTACTACATAATAGTATTGCATAGGGCCGAAAGATTGTAATGTGAACTCAATGCTTGAATAAAATGTGTATCTTGTTGTCAAATCTGAGTATTGTTACGTTTAATGATTGTCTCATTTTAATGTATTTCAATGGATGTTATTCTTGATGAAATAATACATATTAAGTTATAGAATCGTTAAAATTCTAACTTGTGAAATGTTTTATCTATACTGTTATGTTGTGAGCATTTGACTTCCGTCGACGCATGTCAGTGGATGCAAGTGTAGGTACCATTCCTCTAGGCGGAGGGGAAATATCACTTGGGAGAGGGGCTTGGTCGGTTAACCGGTAACGATAATCAATTGAGCATACACACACGTCATTATAGGTTTGGGGAACTGAGTCAGATAAGTTGGTATTGATAAGTCATCCATAGGTGTAAACTAGCATTAGGAATCGTGTCTTCTTTTGTACCTTTTGTAAGTGATGTTTATGTGTTGACTGTCTCATTATATTAAGTTCATTACAGCGGATTTTATTTGAATGCAAGTAATTAGGCTATGTATGTATAGGTATATACATCACCTGTAGCATGAAGGATATTAATAATATTATATTATTATTGCCTGTTGATATATAAATTAATATTACATAATAAATATATAATTATTAAAGTTAAAAAATAGTTAACATAAATATATATATATATTACTTAATGTAATAACATATATATGTATTTATATAAATTATTATAACTTTAATGTTATATATATATAAATATAATATTAATAAATTTATATATATATATATATTATTTTATTAACTAAGATTATTGTTACTCTTTTCTCATCATGTATATTTGGAAATTGAACATTGCCAAGTATAAAGGAAATCGACTTTAATTATTTCCAACCTTGAATAAATTTGAAATAGCTGAAGGCTCCTCTAAATTTTAAAAAGGAAATAATCGATGCATAAAACATTGGACTTTATAAAGTCAAGTTTGAAATATTTGTGAGTTTCCTGTGAAAAGAAATGGTGGATGAAACTGAACCGCGCGGCAATGCAAAGAGCACTTCACCAGGGAGAACACATCTTCAAGGGGCAACACAGCCATGAGATAGTTGTTGTAGCTTATTTAACCATGACTTTTTCCAGTAAGGCGAATCACTTTCTTGCTGGCGCTATTTTTTTTGGAATCACCTGTAAGTGGCGAATTTCAATGAATGGTTGAAAAATTATGTTAATGTTGTCAATAACTCAAATCGAATCATTACCAAATTGCTTAGTTAGGGCTTGGAGACCCGCCAAGTGCCTTTTGAATAAGTCTTCATTAATGTGTTGTCAATTGCATAAAGAAATGCGTTGCTTTCCTGAGTCTATATAAAGGCTTGCATTTGCTGCGAATTCTTACCAATTCCTCAACAGTTCATACAAATTCTATATTCTGAGTAATATTATTTTGTCTTTGAATGTCCAATATTCTTTGAGTATCCATTATTGTGAGTGCCCAATATTCTGTGAAGTATCATACTGCTGTGAGTGCCCAATATTTTGTTAAGTATCATATTGCTGTGAGTAATCTATGTTCTGAGAAGAATTCATCATTGTTGTGAGTAACCATCATTGTGAGTGGAATCATCAATTTATTCTGTGTGAGTCAATTCTGGAAAGAGTGTTCAGCTGTGAGAAGAGACAGGGAAAACTCTGCTACCTGAGTTACTGCAAAAAGACCATCGTCATCATCCGTGGAAGCTTAATTGACAAGCATGATTATCTTGTTCTCATTTCTTCTTGATTTTCAAAAGAAGTCATGCTAAACCTCTAAAGTATTATTCTGCTTTTATAGTTAGAACCTGTAAAGACATGTTAGGCAAATATAATATGATGCTGTTATATAAAGCTTGCATTTTGAATGTCTAAAAGATACAATAAATAAATAAGGTATATGTAATGCATGATTGTTTAAAGGAACATTTATCTGTCTTGAAAGGTAGACAATGCATTTAGTATTATTGCTTATTTGTATGATCTCTATATATGGAGAATATGATTGTATTAGTTACTAAATACTAGGATGGAAATGAAAGCATTAAGTCAAGTAACGAACCACAGCTTAAGTTAGTAGGTTAACTTAGACAGCTTAACGTACTCCTAGGATGTGTAGTCGGCCATGAGTCGACGTAGTCGGCCGAGAGTGTACTTGGTCAGCTGTGAGCCATAAGTAAATATGATATTAGTTAATATTAATAATCCATGTACTTATGTACATGTCATGTTGGTTAGTTGTCTCGGGAATAGTTCCTGATGAAGTAATTAGTTATAATGAAGGGACACGACGGTTGGTACCTTAACCACCGCCAACGTACTATATGTACTTGAGTCATGTAGTCGGGAAGGGGGATGGTTCTACGATACTATGCTATGTTCTGTCTGGAGACATTATGATGTAATTGCCGAATACTTAATAAAGAAGTATATCTATGTTTTGTGCGATTGCCATGTGATTATTATATGCTGTCAATGTTATTATATTATCTCCGTTTACTCCGTACATCATTGTACCCGTATTGAGTAAACATTTGGCGCCGTTGCCTAAGCGGACCAGGGAAGCACTCGGTGTAATGGCAGCGTAATGGGCCAACCAGCGGACGAACCCATAGTAACGAATGAAGAAAGAGAGGACGACTTGACATGGAATTTGACAAATCTTTGGAACATATCCCTACGAGACCAAGTACGGAGGCAAGCCCTCCGACGAGAAGTCCCTGAGGCAGTTATCTAGGATCGCCTCGAAGTGAACGACGAGGTTGATCACCTCCTTCACTGCATGCCAAGATTGTTGGCCCATCATTCCATCATCCTACAAGAACTTCGGGCGGAGGAGGAACAAGAATGCCAAAGGCAGCAAACCTTATAGCGGTACGAGGAACGAACCAAACGGGAAGAGGAAGAAAGGCACACTAGTCGGAGACATACCGTTGGCAACCAGCAATGATCGCGTGATAGACCTGTAAATGCCCGTACGGCCGAACAAAGACAAGAACCAAGTACCAGTCGGGCACGAAGCAGAGCAGGAAAGAATTCGGCGATCATTAAGAATACAAGAGCAAGAAAACCGGGGGTTGAGATTTAGTAAATCACATCAACACCCTAAGGAAGAGAAGTACGAGGAACCATTCGGCACCCCATACGTAGAAAAACATAAAAACCAAGAAAATGAGGAAGAAGTGAGCGGTGAACTTGAAAACAGTATCCAACGCTTTCGGGAGTTGTCCATATCGGACGACGACGAAGGGCTGAGGACAGGGAGATCTGAGCCCAAGACCCCTTGGCAGAGGGAGCACCGAAGCATAACCCAAGAAACTCAAGGTGTAGAGGGCGCTGACGGAGGACCGGGAAGTGACTCGTACGTGGCCGAGAGTGCAAGTGACGCATCGGAACGTAACGGGGAAACCGGTCCAGTCGGGTCCAATATACAAGGAGGACAGCGGGGAAGGATGGTGACTCCAGAACGGCAAAAACTACCGAAGTTTACGGGGAATGGGTCAGAAGATCCAGTACAACATTGCAAAACATGTGAGACAATCTGGGTAGCGAGTGGAAAAGATGACCCGGATCATTGGCTGAAAGCATTTCCAGCGACACTCAGAGATAGTGCCATTGACTGGTACTCAGAGTTGGACCAAACACATAAAGCTTCGTGGGGATTACTCAAGAAGGCCTTTCAGGACGAATTCAAACTCCTGAGGGATGATAGTGAGATTGTAACAAAAATCTATAGTACGAAGCAGGGAAAACACGAGAATGTGCGCACATACAATCGGCGACTCAAAGACTTGTTGGGAAAATTGGAGGTTCAACCGGCTGATGGGCTAAAGAAGCGATGGTTCATTGAAGGCTTGCTTTCGTCGTTGAGGAAGAAGATGAAAGTCGTGCCTCCGTCGTCGTACGCTGAAGCATACAATCGGGCGATGGATATAGAAAGCGAAAACAAAACATCCTCCCGAGGGAAAAAGAAGACGGACGACGAGGAGAGTACAGACGATAGCGACGGGGAATCCAGGACCGTACAAGCATTTAGGAAAGATATGATGCGAATGATGAAAGAATTGAAGGCCGACAAAGAGAGTACGAGGGAAGCACGAGAACTATGGTGTACAGACTGTAATGGGGAAGGTCACACGAAGGCGAACTGTCCGAAGAAGTTATTCTGCGATATTTGCCAAGTGATGGGACATTCCGTCAAGGAATGCCCATACAATTTAAAAGTCAAAAGTGCACAAGTATTCTTTGCTCAAGGAGAACCATCGACACCGCCGAACACACCACCGAAGCCCCAGTACAATAGCAATGCATCCCTTGGAGGTTACTAGAGCAACAGGAGTCCGAGGAACAGAATACAGTACGACGGTAAAGGGCGACCCATGATCCAATGCCGAAAGTGCAACGAATGGGGTCACTTCGCCAAGGATTGCCAAAACGGCCAAGGTTCGAGAGGAAGATTGTGTAAGTGGTGTGGACCAGGCGACCATGAAGATAGTGAATGCCCCAAGCAGAAGGGTATCCATATGCTAGAAGTAGAAGAACAAGAGGTACTGGCGATCACCAGAGCGCAAGCAAAGAAGGCAACCTACCTAGATCCACGTATGGAAAAACAAAGGATGAAGGAAGCAAAAGCCGAAGTGGAACTAGCTATGGCGAAGGAGAACAAAATATCTCTAGAGAAACCAAAGACCTCTCGGCGATCAGAGGCGGAAATGAACATCATACAACAAGTACTGCAGACCACCATACCAATCAAAGTAACTGACCTTCTCTAGACGTTGCCGCAGTTGGGACGGGCAATGACAAACGTCCTTGGGGATGTAAAGCAATCGCGAGTGGAGGACCGAAGGCAAGAATTAGTACCAAATTCACCACCGTACGGTGAACAAACCATTGATCCCATACTACTCACGACGAACATCGGGAAGATGCCGACGGTTGTGCAGATGGAGATCGGAGGGAATATCTTGACAAATACTATCGTCGACGGAGGATCAGGAGTCAACGTATTGCCCGAAGACACATGGAAGAGCCTAGGGAAGCCTACACTCTGGCCACCGACATTCCAACTCGTCAGTGCCGATCAGCATGGTATCAAGCCGTTGGGGACGCTGATGGCGCAGAAGGTGATGATCGGGACACAACAGTTTTTGCTATATTTTGTCGTCATCCCATTACAGAGGAAAGCATATGATGCACTACTTGGGAGAGGATGGCTGATAGCCGCCAAGGCAAATCATAATTGGAAGAGAAACACACTCTCAATCGAGAACAACGGGCAGAAGTACGTCATCGACTTGAAGAACCAGGCTGTGAGTGAAGAATTGGCTTCCTCCGGATCAGAATCAGACGAAGGGGAATCAGATGTTGACGAAGGAAGGAAGACGATGGAACCGAACACTGAGGGCGTACTCGAACTTGAGAGTTATTCAGAGGATGAGACAAGCTCACTGAATGGCTTATTTCATTGGCAGATGGAAGACTATGAAGTGTTCCACCGCGAGTGTAACATGCTACAGATCGGGGAAATCAAGGAAGAAGAGAAACAAGTCATGTCCAGCCAGACACTTCTGGCCGAGTATGGAGAGTACAAAGAAGGAACATCAAAACCAGACGTAGAGGAATTAGAAAATGTTAAAAATGCAGAGAGAAGAAAAGAGACGGAGGAACTGGTACGCCAGAAGGAGAAGACAAGTCCGTACGGAGCTCGTATGACAAACGGGAGCCATAGGTTCGTACGCCACAGTGAGGAGAAATCCGTACGCCAAGAGTCCGTACGTCCAATACACAAGGAGTTTGCAAGACCAATACAAAAATCCGTACACTGGGAGCAATTAGCTATACGGTTGAGAGAGAAGGGATCCGTACATTGGAGGAAGGATATCGTACAACAAAGGAGATTGGTACGCCAGAAGAAGTCCGTACGGCAGGGAGAAGACAAAACTGGTACGACACTTGCAAAATCCATACGCCAGAGGAAAAAGTCCGTACGCCAAAAGGAGAAGCCCGTACGGCAAAGAGAAGACAAATCTGGTACGGCACTGGCAAAATCCGTACGCCAGAAGGAGAAGTCCGTACGACGAAGAGAAGACAGAGCCAGTATGATACTTACCAAATCCGTACGCAAAAAACAGAAATCCGTACACCAAAAGGAAAAGTCCGTACAGCAAAGAGAAGACGGAGCTGGTACGGTACTTGCCAAATCCGTATGCCAGGGAGGAGATAAATCCGTACGCCATTCAGGGGAAATCACCGTACGCCAGGCCAAAAAATCCGAATGTCATTCACTGGTACGCCAGAAGTCCGTACATCATAAATCCGTACGCCATGCCAAGAAATCCGTACGCCATTCACCGATACGCCGGAAGTCCGTACATCACGTCTCAAAACCCGCACACTAGAGACAGCTAGCCGTACGGCTACATCATGGAGCAGTCGTACGTTGCACTAAGAACATCGTACGGCAGGAGAAGAATTCAATTCCCACATTTGAGAAGGTGACCGTACGGAAGGATCAAAAATCCGTACATGTACAAGTGAAAAAGTCTGTACGGGCTAAACAGGAAACGGCCGTACCAAGCATCGACCTAAAGAAAGTGAAGTCTCAAAAAAACAATGCAAGACCTGTATTTTTCGGGTTCATCAGCACTATTCGGAACATGTGGAAAAATCATGAAAATGAGGCACGCGATGCTATTTCGAGTGGTTTCAAAAGTGTTAAATTGGCCTTGGCAGCGAGGGCGCTGCCCCTCGACCCCGCCCTGTACCACGACAGGGAGCGCGCCAGGGGCGCTACCCCCGAACCCCGCGAGGGGCGTTGCCCCTCGACCCCGCTAGGGGCGCTGCCCCCAGACCCCTGCGAGGGGCACTACCCCTCAACCCCGCTGGGGGCGCTGCCCCCAGACCCCTGCGAGGGGCGCTACCCCTCAACCCCGCTGGGGGCACTGCCCCCAGACCCCCATCAGATTTATTGGAATTGGCAAATTGCAGTGCCACCAACCATCATTGTACAGGAGCAATTGTCTATCGAGCAGATGAGAGTTGCAGCTCTCGAGGAGAAATTGGCAGAGAGAGATGGAGTATTGGGTAAGAGTGACAATCAGTTGGCAAAGAAGGATTAGTTGGCATTCTTGGTTTTCAGTCGTCTGGAAGACGACTACTTTGTGGGGGGGATGATGTAGTCGGCCATGAGTCGACGTAGTCGGCCGAGAGTGTACTTGGTCGGCTGTGAGCCATAAGTAAATAAGATATTAGTTAATATTAATAATCCATGTACTTATGTACGTGTCATGTTGGTTAGTTGTCTCGAGAATAGTTCCTGATGAAGTAATTAGTTATAATGAAGGGACACGACGGTTGGTACCTTAACCACCGCCAACGTACTATATGTACTTGAGTCATGTAGTCGGGAAGGGGGATGGTTCTGCGATACTATGCTATGTTCTGTCTGGAGACATTATGATGTAATTGCCGAATACTTAATAAAGAAGTATATCTATGTTTTGTGCGATTGCCATGTGATTATTATATGCTGTCAATGTTATTATATTATCTCCGTTTACTCTGTACGTCATTGTACCCGTATTGAGTAAACAGGATGAAGATGTCCAGTAAAGGAAGGGATTTATGATTACTTGTTATGCTGTTTCATTTCTAGTAGTTTAGTTTGATGTAGGATGTCTAGGGTACGGATTACCCAGTGAAGGACAAAGACCTATGCGTAGTGTAAGATAGCCCTAAGTCAAATCAACCCTAAATAGTGTATATGATAGATGACCTTCATTCGAAGTTCTGAATGAGAACACTTTGGCCAAAGTAGTGAAATTTACGACATCCACTTAGATGTGAGATAGTTGAAACTACACTGTCAGTTCATCATGATCCTTAAAGCAAGCTATTTCGGGATTGTGAAATAGCAAGTTCTAGTTTTGTAGGACACACCACTATGCTCAGTCGGTAAACAGTATCGGTTACCCTACCAATCTCTTCGTTGAAGGGAGGGCCATCTATCGAACGATAGATGTGTGGGGGACCGCATTATAAGTCTGTGGTTGACGGAAAAGCGCTCGAGTGATGTTTCTCCTTCTTACCAAGCTACTGAGGCACCGAGATTTGAAAGGCGGATTCCTGGACTTTCTTACCACTATTAGTTCAAAAGCTCAATCGAGCTATGTATGTGCACGTATGTATATTTTCTCTAATGTTCATTTGAAAAGGAAAAGTTTCGTTATTTGAAATATGTTGTCTTGTTTCATTTGGAAGGAAAATTGTTAGTTAGCATGTATCTTGTTAATTGTTAATGTAATGGAAAGAAATGTTTTAGTACTTTCTTGTATGCATGTTATCTATGTCAAAAGTTGTAGATTAAGAAAAAAAAAAATTACGTAAGAATCGGGTCGTTACACAAATCATAGAGACAATAGTGAGATGTACTTGTCTTGGCATACATCAATTGTTCCAGCTAGTCAAGGCAAAACAATATGTTGATCCAGCTAAGTGGTATATTGTATTTCTTCAATTGTGCTTCCAACTTTGTCATGTTCTTATGGCATGTGGAATTTCTATGACCCAAGCATTTCCAAAAGGTGTGTGTCTAGGGTTCCTTCTTCCCCTTTGGCCTCTAGGAAGAAAAGGAATCTGACCCATCACCTTTAGATTGACGATCTTTGGAGACCTACTTTTTGGATGGTGCCTTGCTCTACATCGTACTCTCTGAAATATATTTTAGAATTATGAGGTGAAAATATGCCCATTGGTATCTTCTCTTGCTCGCAAAAAGAATCAAATGTGGGTTATCTTAACTTGGCACCCCATGAATCCATATTTGCATGAAAAGTGGAGAGAAACATTGAATAGAGTCTTCCAACGAAGAAAGAATAACAAAGATTGGTTGATCATTTTTCTTTTCACTTTTACAATCCTTTACAGAAGCCTAATGAGCTTGAAATTTGGAGTAAGATTGTTATCAGTGCTAAAGCGATCTATAAAAACTAGAATGGATATTCCATATGACACTTCATCACATATAAACCATTCCTATCATCAAAATCACATCCTACAAGTAAATTGGTTTCACTGAAAATGTAAGAACTTTAACTTTACAAATATATGAAGGATTTACATATTACACTTAAATCTACTCTACAAGAAATTGATTACCTAAAAGGAAAATCCAATGCTTAGGTAGCTTTCTTAATGAATGCAACAATGACCAAGAACCATAACATGTTAACCACATGTCTACAAGTTTTAGGATGCAGGGCCACAAAACAATAGATGTGTTTTAGGGACATCTTGAGAGACCTTTCAAATTTAAAGGGATGTCACAACAAGCGTGGTCCCTAAAATATATAAATGCTATTATTTTTAACCAAAAATTAGTTCTTCAAACTTTTGATAAATTATAGATTCAAACAAATAATCAAGCAAACAAGATGCAACATTTAATTCAAATGTCACACACAATTACATGTAACCCAATTCTAATATCAAAAGGGATTATTATGTATTTCATATTTTCTAAGTTTCATTAAAACACTAATTCAAAATGAGATAAAATGAGACATCAAGAGTCAAAACTGAGGTCTATAGCTAAAGGAAGAAACCTAGTTAGCCTATTAAAAAAATTACATGTGCCTAAAGAGTGCTTCATCATCATTCATGCCACGCATCTTGATGCAATCAAGGCTAGGGAACCAAATGAATGGTGACATTTATCTTGCAGCAAGGTTTCACAACACCCTTCAAGAAGGCTAACAAGGGTCCTAAAACACTGAAATTTGAGATTGAAGACTCACTTATGATGCATAAATATAGACAAAATTTGTAACAACTATGCAACTGAACAGGGCCTTTGCACCCGAAAACTTGAATTTTGAGAACCATGTTTAGTTATTTATAACAAACATTATGAAACCCCAAAAAACATTAATTTCAAACAGAAACAAATCTTGAATTCTTTGCTCACAAGTTGCGGATTTTAGTGGCTACTCATGACACCAAACATGTAGGAATTTGCTGATTTTCATTACCATAAAAGAACAAGATTACATTGTAGTCTCTTGGGGAAATTTGGACAATGCTTCCCTTTACAAACTGATATCTTTCTAATGTAGAACTCCACAAATCCACAAAAGAGTAGATCTGAAACATAAAATAACAATTACATGAAAACTAGATAACCCAGCACTAAGACTAACTCCAAACAATGATTCATAACGTCTCCCTTGGGCTCCCAATCTGCAAATGACATCTCCAATGCCTTCTACCACCTTTGACCTTCAATAAATGATCTGGAAGCTGATCTTCATAATTTCCTTTAATCCCTTTTTATCAATATCTTCAATATCTTCATAATTTCCTTTAATCCCTTTTTATCAATATCTTCAATATCTTCAATATAGGGCCAATATGAGAAGATGCCCAAAAAAGAGTTTCCAAGAAACATCAAGTGAGAATTTATGAGAGAATGTAGGAGTGGAAGTCCAAAAATTAAGTTTGGTGTGGCACCATTCTTCAAGAGGAATCAAATATGATATGCAAGAATTGAACAATTTGGCAACTAGTTGTAGACATGCAAAACTCAAACATGGCAAGCAAGCTTCTCTTTTAGTTGCAACTCTTCTTTCATATGAACACACCAATTAGGAATCAAGGCATGCAAACAAAAGGTGGCACATGCAACTTGTGACTCCCTCCAAGATTAACTCCACAAAATCCTCTTTCCAAACACTCAGATTGCAAGTCAACAATTTATGTGGCAAGTGGAGTCCTCCACATATATAGGGCACCATTTTGAGAGTGAAAGTGAATTGAATTTGAATTTTGAATGTGTTCCTCAAGGTGTAAGAAGCCAAAAATAATTGAATTTGAATTTTGAATATCCTCCTCAAGGCCTAAGAAGCCACCATTTAGAGTTGACAAACAAAAATGAAAAAAATGAAAAATTGGTGAATTGCACAATTCCCCAAGATGATATTGCATCACATTTCAAATAAATATGGATATCTGAAAAGGGAGATTAAAGAACTTAACCTTTGACAAACAATCCTTAGCTCCTACAAACCTTTTCAAAGGTTTCTAATAGCTCTAAATTGTCTTCAGCTCCTACAATATGCTCTTCTCCAACTGAACGACTTCCAATGGTGATTGCCCTATTGCTCTAACAAGATGAAAATAAAATTAAGAAACACGCAGCTGCTTTAAGGGTTGTAAGTTGGGTTACAAGGCTTGGAAGACAAGTTTTAGATGTTTGAGTATTATAGCATCCCATGGATGCTAGGGGGTCCTCAGGAAACATCCCATAACCATCTCAACTTGGAGACAAACATCACCTATATTTCCTCATCACATTTTCTATGTTTGTGGGCATTTAGTATGCATACTCACAACCCTCAAATGTGGGAGATATGGAGATGCATCTTAGACCACCAAATACACATCTGATCCCTTGTGGAACAGTCAATGTACAATTATGACCCTGTTCAAAAAAATTCAAGGCATATCAGCTATGATGATTGTTGTACCCAATCCAAAACTTGATTGTGTTACATGAAACGTCTTCATCATCAAAAATCAATCATTTGTGTGTCAAAATTAAAGTCAAGAATACTTAGTTCCAATCATATCATAAGTTGTCATGTCAAAGTCTAGATTTTTGAATTATCAAACTACTGTGGTTTGTCCATTATTTTTATTTTAAAAAATCAATTTTTATTTTTTTTTAAATTATTATTAATTGTTAATTGATATTTTAAAATTAATAATTAATATTGTTAAAAATTAAAAGCCCAATTAAGGGACGTGTATTAATGATGGCAAGATGGTGGTAGTAATGTCAAGAAATTTGGGGTGATTTGTTAAGGACACTCCTTATTGATCCTCACAACATATATCAAAATGAGTATTAATGTAAGTTTCGAGAGGCATGAAAAATAATCATTCAACTACTTGATAACAATTGGGTTGATATGGGTTTGTATGTGTTAATGATAGCTTCGGTCAGATTGTATGATATTTCTAAAAGGAAACATTTAAATCTAAATTATGAGCATTCATATAAATTCAATCTTTCCCGTGATTTTATATTCTGCATCTTGTTTGAAATCGGAATCCTCTTAATGTCACCCGCCAGCATGTAGAAGGATGCGTATGTGTTAATACGTAAATAACAATAAGCTTTAGACTGTAGTCTGCCCGCGAGCAAAGGGACGCATCCCTTGGAGGCGGATCTCTCCTCTTACATATAGGAGTTCAATCATTGATATGCAAACATAGAAATCAGATAATGTTCTACAATCAGCACATTCACATTTAATCTAAAATCTGGAAATCGCAGTTAGAAGAAAATCTGGAAATCGCAGTTAGAAGAAATTCTGGAAAGTTCATTTTAAACTTATAATTGTATTACTCAGAAATTCGAACTTAGTCTTTGCCCTTAGGTATTAGGATCCCAATTTTAGGAAAGATTTGATTACATTTACATGGTATCAGAGCCACGTTGTGTGAATCCAAATCAAATCTAAAAGTCAGATTGCTCAAGAAATTCGTATTTTTAAATCGAATTTACATTCTTCATAATGACAACTATGATCAGATTTGAAGATCGTCTTGCAGGAGCAGATAACTTTACATCATGGAAATTTAGAATCATGATGATCCTAAAAGAGAATAAACTAGAATCACTTGTGAGAGAAAATAAAAGGGAACCTGAGTCTGAACCTGAGAAAAGTCAATGGATCGAAAACAATGAAAGGGCCATGAAAATCCTTGTAGATGCAGTAAGGGATCATATAGTGCCTATCTTAGCAAAACATGAAACTGCATACCTTATGTACAAATCTCTTGAGAGTAATTATGAGATCAATAACACCTGTAGGACTTTAGCATTAAAACGACAAATCAACAATGCCCAAATGAATAAAGGGGAGTCCATTAATGTATACTTCATGAGGATTATTGAACTTAGGGATCAATTATCCACAATTGGATATCAGATTGACAACAAAGAGTTAACCTTAATTGCACTAGGAGGCCTACCAAACTCATGGGAGTCATTCGTTCAAGGAGTAAGTGCGAGATCTAAACTCCCTAAATTTGATAGGCTAAGAACTGACTGCCTTCAAGAAGAAACAAGACTCTCCTCTAAAGAAAATAAACAAAAGAACATAGATGAAGACATTCATGTACTCAACACAACGTCTAATAAAAGGAACAAGAAAAACTCCTACAAGAAAGGATATTTTAAAAGAAAGAGAAATTCCAATGGAAAGGAATCTTTTAAAAGAAAAGACATCTCTCAAGTACAATGCTTTAGATGTGATCAATATGGTCACTATGCAATGAAGTGCCCTGACAGATCTAAACAACAAGCATCCTTTGCCAAAGTAGGAAAGACAATCTCAGATCATGAATCTGAAGACCTTGTGTTCTAAAAGACAAATGGACTTAGAGTTACCCTTATGGATGGGAAAACTCTAGCATGATCTAAAACTCAACTATTTAAACAAAAAAAAACAAAAAACCATCCCATGGAGGATCTTGTAAAAGTTGTGTCTTAGAAAAGAAAATAAAACCTTAAAATGTATAATAGAAACCTACATCTTAAGGAACTCTGCATGAGTGCTGGAATTAAGAGGGAGTTCACAAGTTGTTTGACCTCAACATTAAAACCATTCAAAAGGTCATAAAGTTCAAAATAAGACAGAGATCTATTTCCTTAGGATACCTGAAATGGAACCTACCCCTGAGATTCAAAGGGAGCATCCTGAGGAAATGCCACTTAAATCTCCTACCACTTCAAATGAGGACACACATGACATTGGCAGAAAGAGACCACCTTGGGCAAGGAAGATAATCAAAGAAGCAGAGGATCTTGCAGCACCTAAAGGATCACTCAGGAAGAAAGTCTTCCAACATCAAGCTTGGAAGGATGCATTGACGGAGGAATATCAATCCATCCTAAAGAATGATGTATGAGACATAATGCCCAGACCAAAAGAGAAATCTGTTGTCGTTTCTAAATGGCTCTTAAAATCAGGCATACTACTGATGGCAGTATAGAAAAACATAAAGCACGTTTTGTGGCTAGAGGTTTTTCACAAAAGGAAGGCATTGATTACGAAGAAACATTTGCACCTGTTGCCCGCTATACATCAGTAAGAATAGTGTTAGCCATTGCAACAGCTAAAGGTTGGAAGGTCCACCAAATGGATGTGAAAATTGCCTTCCTGAATGGAACCATTGAAGAGGAAGTCTACCTGGAACAACCTAAAGGATTTGTGATACATAAATCTAACTCACATGTGTGCAGGATCAAGAAAGCTCTCTATGGACTTAAATAGGTTCCCAAGGTCTGGTATGAAAGAATTGACAGCTATCTCTTGGAATTAGGATTTTCCAAGAATAATGTTGACTCCAATCTATACTTCAAGGTAATCAAAGGTGATATGCTTATAATTATTTTATATGTTGATGACCTGCTAATAACAGGAGAAGATCACCTCATTGCTCAAGGGAAACAAGATCTAATCTCTGAATTTGACATGAAAGACTTGGGTATTCTTCACTACTTCCTCGGTTTGGAAGTATGGCAGAAATCAGAAGGTATTATACTAAATCAAGGGAAGTATACTATTGACATTCCGAAAAGATTTGGAATGTTGGACTGTAGACCGATGTCCACACCCATGGAAACCAACCTTCACAAATTGAAAGAAGCAGCAGCAGAATCCAAATGTGCAAATCCGACCCTTTACAGAAAGATGATTGGATCCTTGATGTATCTGGTTAACACCAGACCTGATATTTGCTATGCTGTAAATGCCCTCAGCCAGTTCATGTGTGAACCCAAGGAAATTCACTTGATGGCTGTGTTGGTGTGTGTTTTGAGTACGCCACCGAACATAGAATAAAAATGCCCAAAGGACACTCTTATCCTCTCTTGAAAAGTGCTTGCAAAAATCTAGTAGACAATACAATAACTCCAAGGTTTCTTTGGTCAGGTCTTGACATGTGGATAAGGCCAGTGGGCGTTGTGATTGCTGGTAATCATAAGGGGACTTACATGAAACTCTTTTGCGGGTTTGAAACTTAGACGGTTTTATCCTTGAAGGCTCTTTCGGTGGGTATCTTCAGATTTTCCAAAAAAATAAAAAGGATAAGGGTTTAGAGATCTAAACTACGCCTAAGAATTCAAGAGACAGCAGTGAGTAGACAAAATGGGTAACCACACTTCGTTTCGCCACCTTTGGACAACTACGCGAAGCAGGTGCAATCTTCAACGGAAGTGATAAGAATTTTCATATTTGAATCGGTAATTGAAACAAACAGAAGTTAAGCATCCACAATTTAATGGCTCAGACTAACTTTACACGTCAAATGCAAATCATCCACTCGACAAAAGTATGAGCAAAATTTTATCCGCCACTGCGATCAAATCTATCATTCATCTAACCAACATATAATGAAATGCTATTCTAATTCTACTCTAAGTGTTGAAGGAGAAATATTCAACCTTGCATACTACTTGAAAATAAAAGTTGTTCTTAGCAAATCATGCACAAGAGCTTTTATAAACGGAAATAGTTTCGTCGCAACAATCTTTTATTACTCACTTCACCCATTACAAATGAGGGTCAATGAGTTTATATAGAGTTCTCAAATTGAATAAATGGCTCAGATTAAAATTGAGCCGACGGTCAAGATTTAACAAACGAAACCCTAATTAGGGTTTCCCAAAATGACTTCATGTTAACTGGCAGTGAACAGTAGTGAGTTGGCAATAGGAGCTATTTTCAAGGGACTACATCCTGATCCTCTCGAGCCGCCGTGTATTCGCCGAATCTGGACACGATCAAGGCAACCTCGTCCATGGTAACCTGCGGAAGCATGCCGATTCTGAATTCAAGCCCATCCATGCTCTCGGCGCATCTGGCGAAGGTCTCCTCCCACTCTGGTTCAGTCTTCTCAAAGGACTCTCTGATGCTCAAGAAGTTCGCCAATTTGGCCCAGTCCTGCCTCAAGATGGGCCCAGTGATGTCGAAGATATTTTCCTGGACATTTTTCTTCAAAACTTCCAACTGCAGGTCATTCTCTCGCAGCGCCTCTTTATCCAGGACATCGGCAATTATGTTGAGGATTCTGGCCTGAACTTCCTTGACCTGTTCCTCCAATCTGACACCATCAACCTTGACCCTCTCCAGGACTTCACCTCGTGCCGTCAAGGCCCAATACCAAGTGTGGAAGTCATAGG
This sequence comes from Sequoiadendron giganteum, assembly GCA_007115665.2. NCBI lineage: Eukaryota > Viridiplantae > Streptophyta > Pinopsida > Cupressales > Cupressaceae > Sequoiadendron > Sequoiadendron giganteum. The sequence continues at coordinate 8,043,411 of CM021107.1, forward strand.
CTGCTCCCGCTGCGATGACGCCTCCCTCTATCAATTCTTGCTTAGGAACTCCTTTCAGAATCCTAAGGCAAGGGATTATTCTATCCTGCACGTCTGGAAGGCTGTCCCATACTTCTGCCAAAGAAGCGAACCTAGAAAGCAAGGCAGTGGCCTGGCCATAAACCAAAGTTAGCCGCTCCACAAATGTCTCAGCTTCAGTCCCCTTTACGGCTATCCATTCTTTGGCCTCCTGAACCGTGAGCCTGTTTTCTTCCATCTCTTTAATGGCCTCCTGCGAAGAGTTCGGAAGTAGAGGAGCTGCCGTAGTGTCCTGATCAAGTGGCTTGATCAAGTGCTGAATATATTCCCTTAAGCGCTCAATCTCTAATTGGCACTCCTTCCTTCTGGCTACCTCCTTCGCCAACCTTGATTTGATGGCGGACACAGAATTGTCCAAATCTTCCATTTCTTGGCCCTTAGTGGTTGGACCCAAGTCAATGGTCGTGATGGCGTAATCCTGTGGAGCCATATCCTCCTGTGGCTTGTCCACTGTAGGCACGGCGATTTGCACTGTCCTGTTGCCGGCCTCGTCTCTATGTATGCTGGAGAATTTCTTTGCCGACTTTTTGGGCACGGTTTGAGACAGTCTGGCCAAAAAGTCTGCCGTATCATCCTCTTCTGGTTCATCTGCCGGCACTTGTACCTTTAGCCTCTCCTTCAGCCAATCCGGTATCGTAAGCTGCTCAACACCGTCTTCTTCCGGCACGCCTTCTCTATCAGGAACGTCTACAATTCCCCTAAGGGCTGAAATCATCCCTTCCCGAAAATCCTCATCTTGGGTGCCCACATTGTCGTCATCCGACTCCAATATTTCGGTGCCCGTGGGAGAAGGTGGCGCATCCTCATCTGGCTGAAGCTCCGCGTTGTTTTCAGGAATCGGAGAAGGATCCCTCATATCTGCCAGTGAAGCATCGGCGGTAGCCAGTATCTCCTCAATATTTCTGGAGGCGGCCGATTGAGAAGGTTTCATCTTTACCTGTTTCTGGACCGGCTCTTTGCCTGCAGCTATTTCTTTTCTTTTCCTAGATGTGGTGGCCTCTATCACTGGGAGGTCCTGTGATGCTCCCGCATTGGAAGAATAAGACTCTGCCTCGCTTAGCATATCATAGGTCAGGGTTATCTTCTGGCGCCTTAATTCTTGAACTCGTTGATCAACCCACCACTGAGTAAACTTGATGACAGGCCTCATCAAGACGTTCAAGTCAGCATGCTCTGCTTCTGACCACTGGACAACGGGCAAAGCTGAATTCTCATCGAAGCGCGGTTGCGTCTGATTCTCGTCCTCTTCCAACTGATCTGGCACGTGACAAAATTTGTTGCCCTGATCAAGCTGAGAGGTAATCTGGACCACATCCTCCGTCTGACCTCAAATTCATCCGCAGCATTTGCCCAATAGTCCTCCAGTTCGACCCTATGTTTGTACCTCCTTCCATCCACCATTTTGATGTGGTGATGGGGGTCGTAGTGATTTCTGGCCGGATATGGAGAGAAAGGGTAATGCTGTATCTCGATTCTGGCACTGTCAGCTGCCTGTGATGACGGACACGACTCCAGCATGTTCCCTATAAAGAAGGGAAAAGTAACTGCCGCCTTTTGCTTTGCTCTTTGAAGACCCTGAAACTCTTCTAACTGCCTCAACACTTCGAGCAGGACCATCTTATTCGTGGGGAAGATGGGCAGACGGTACGGGCTTCCAGTGAATCCTTGAATTCTGATATACGTAAATCTTGGATACTGGATAAACCAAGACCCGTATTTACCGATTAGGCTTTTGGCCTCATGTGTCAGCCGCTGATGCGTCCCTCCCTGGAGTATCCTGGTGATGTACATCAGGAACGCGTCGTGGGCTCGCCTAAAATGCGCCTTCTCCCTCAGCTGGAGTTGTGGGTAACAGTCATAAGGTTTTAGCTCGTTCTCCTTACTGCCAACTGTGCCTTTGCAGATCAAGCCTGCATATCTGTAAGTTCTGGCCAACATATAGACGACGTAAGAACCCATATAAAACGTTTTGGTCTTCTCTAGATTGATAAGCTGGTGGTGAAGATTATTGCTTATCATCCTAGCCCAGTTGAACATCTTGACACCTTCTGTGAGGTCCTCAATGAAATAATACATCCACGGCTCAAAGGGTGCTCCCGAGGGACTGCCTGCTACTCTGTTCAGCAAGATAATAATATCTCCATAGTCCTCCTTGAAGTCCGTGCGCATCAACTTCTTGGGCATCTTCTTAAAGGACGGTCTAGGCTTGTCTAGCCAAGATTTGTTAAGGTTGGCGGCACAAAGATCAGGATTTTTGTCATATAACTTCTGAGCATCTTCCTTGGTCTTGTAGACAGTTTTAGGATATGCCGGAATGCCGAAGGCTTCCTGAATGGCCACCTCTGTCAGATGTGCCAACACTCTCCCATCAGGCGCCACAATCCGCCTTGACTCAGCATCATAGTGAAGTGCACACTCCACCATCAGTTCAGCACAGCAAAGTGCAGGCTGGAATCCGGCAGCTTGAAATATGCCATTTCTCACTATCCTTCTAGCTGCAGGCGTTGGTAAGGGTCCGTTGTGTCCATATATCCTCTTTTTAAATTCCACGAGATCGATGTGGCCAAGATCAGTGTCTGAGACATTTTTCCACTTAGACTTTATTCTGGTCTCTGGCTGCGATCCTTTACTTGCAAACTTCATCTGTGCCTGCCTGGATATTTCTCTTTGATCGGTCGGCAGCCTGCAAGCACAAAATACTTAACATTAATACAATATCATTTAAGAATTAATGAGTTTCGGGGTATAGCTTGGACAAATCGCACTTTCAGCCTTATTAAATTAAAATTTCCATCAAAAAAGCAAGCTGAAAGTAATTAAATTCGCCTATCATGAATGAAATTCATGCCGGAAACGAAGTAGAAGATAGAAACACAGTGCAAATACGTTGTCGATTAACTTCCAAACCTCAAAGATCACGTTGTGGCTGCAAATGAATTTAAAAATTCAGAAAATCTGCCAGAAGAAGTGCGCCAATATGCTGGAAGTACGATTTCAGCAAAGAAATAAATTACTTCTCTCAAAAATCACGCCTGTCAATAAGAAAATGCTATCTTGATTCTCACAATAATGAATTTCTCCTTCGCGAATGATTTCCTGAAGATTCGAGAGAGATAGTTGCTTCTCAGCCGGAATTTGTGAAGAAATGAGTTGCTGAAACTCATTTTATGGCTGAGAAGTGCGATTTTCTTCAAGGCATTGCTTTCTTTCTTTTGATTTTCTTCCAATTTTTAGAAACGTTTTCTCCTCGGATTAGCAAACTTCTAATTTCACTTTCAGTTATCGAGGCAAGTTTCTAACTTTCGTCTCTGTGCCATCTCTGCTGAGATTTTCGAATTTTCTCAAGGAAAATTGACTAAGTGTTGGAAAATATATTAAATTAATTGTCCAAAATTATTTTTCCAACGTATTTTAAATCCTCCGAACATGGCAAAGTTTAAACTTATCTAAGGCAGACTAGTTTAATCTTCCAAATAATCTCCGGATTTTGAATTTTTAATTAAAATTCCCTAAGTGTCAGGGAAATAATTAAAAATATTAAAATATTAAATTCCAACCCGTTTAATCTTGATACATGGCTAATTTCGTTCGTCAGAGGCAAAATATCTCTTTTTTTAAATTGTCTGCCTAGCCAAAATGTGCTCAATAGCTCATCTGCCAAATTTTAATTCTCTAGGCGGAGTTCTGACCTTTCTGGACATTTTTATTTTAGCCGAATGATTCATCTTCTGGGTTGGGCGAACCTGGAGACCTTCTGCCACTTTGCCATTTTTTTACTAGCGCTTTAGGAATTTTCCAAGCTGAGAGGGGCGGACTTCATGTTTGCTCTGCCAAGCACTCTTCATTTTGTGCCAAAAAATTTCACTCCGTTGTGCTGGGGCGTGATTTTTATGCCGGCCAAAACCTCTTCTTCTTCTAGACATTTCTCCGTTTTTCATGCCTTAGTATAATTTTCTCTTCAAGAGTTGGGCGAATGTCTTATAATTCCTTGCCTATGGCGTATTTTATCATCCATTGGTCTTAGATTTTCCTTGCCTTGGCGAATTTTATTTGTGCCTTGTCCAATGGAAAATTTCACTTGTTTCCATCATTTAATTCAATTTTCAATGAATTATCTTGCAATTTTACCCCTTTCCAAACACCTTGGAGCGCACCCCTTCATGTTTTACCCTTCTCCACACTTCTTGGAGGCGGACTTTGTGTTTTTCATGCCATTTCCTCTAAGGCTGGGCGGACTTCATGAATTTTATGCCATTTTCCTCTAAGGCTGGGCGGACTTCATGAATTTTATGCCATTTTCCTAAGGGCGGACTTTAGCTTCCTTGTGCCATTTTCCTTAGGCTGGGCGGACTTCATGAGTTTCATGCCATTTTCACTATGCGGACTGATTCTTTTCTAGGGGCGGACTTTGACTTCTCCATGCCACTTTCCATATGGCGCACTTCCTATCTTGCTGGGCGGACTTTGAGTTCCTTGTGCCAAGGGCGGACTTGGCAACCTTCATGCTTATGGGCGGACTTCAGCCTCTTTGTGCCATGCGCCTCTCCCTATCATCTTGGGCGGACTTTGGCTTCCTCATGCCATGGCGGACTTGATGAATTTCTTGCCAGTGCCTACCTTTGGCATGCCAAAGGTAGGGCTGACCTTGACTTTTCCATGCCATTCCTCTCTTGATGGCGCCATTCTCAGACTTAGATATTTTTCAAAAATTCCTGCCATTTTTCAAACTTTTTCACTTTACCTTGATTTTCTTGATTTCTGGAGACATATTGATTTTCTGCTTTGTGGGATCCAAAAATAGAAATTTTTTCCCAAAATAGAAACTTTCCAAAAATAGAAAAAGCAAAAAGCATCCCTAAAAAATAGGGACTCCAGAATGGCCTAAAAATGCCAAAAATCAAAAAAGCAGATTCCCTAAAAAATAGGAAGTGTCAGAAACGACTGAAAGCAATGGCGATCTTCGTCTACCGGGTCTTCTAAGCACTTCTATGACGTTAAGGCCCAAAAACGGGCTCAAAATCTCAACTTAGCCAGACCGACTTTCAAAATTTATCCAAATTCAAGACTCTCAAAGACGTTGCGCAAAGGGCGGAACCAAACTTGGGGGTCCCCATTTGCGATGGGGCGATGTGTGAAATAGGTCACAACAGATCCCATGGAGGGGGGCTTCCTAAAATATTTCAGTGGGTGCTGCTTAGATTTTTTAGGAATATTTTAAGGCTAGTGGTCCCATGAATTCAATTTTGCAATTCAGCTTAAAAGTTTGAGCTCCAAAATTTAAGGATCGAACTGGAGTATTTTTGGTAAAAATTAATAAATAAATAAAAATTCTCTCATTTTTAATTTTTTTTAGGAATTTAAAATTTTAAGCGATAGACAAGTGGCAGAAAAACTTTCTAAAAAATTCCTAAGTTGTAGGGGCAATTTCTAGCCCCACCTCAATTTCACCGCTGAAAGATTCATTTCTAAAAGGTAGGGGCTCCTATTTTTCTGGAAAAGATTCTAATTAATCCCGTAGCACAATTTTTTTTTCTTCATGAGACCGCTTGATCCATGAAAATAGAAGCCCAAGCCCCCCTATGGGACCATACAGTAAGACAAATATTTGTCATTTAAGTTTCACACACTAGTATTTGTCATTTAAGTTTTACACACTTTAGTATTCGTCATTTATATGGTAAATAACATTGTGTTAGATGGTTTATGAATGTACTGGGGAACGCTTAACTGCAATCCAAATTTTAATATGTGTTATGTGGCATCTAAAGCAAATCAACTTTATGATTTAATTATTATTAACTATGTGGGTAAGTTTATGATAAGCTTTGTACCATAGTTGCTGGGAGACGTAGGATACTGGTACTGGTATGGGGACAGGGACACCAATCAAATTAGGGTATGTGAGTTAAATGAATAAGGAGACGGCTATTTTATATGTAAATGATTCACCGAAAATTTTGGGTACGGGGACTAGTACGTTGTCTATGCTCGCATAATGTAGTTTCCCGGCAACTATACTTTGTACCCTTTTAAATATTCACCTTATAGTATATCTTAATTAATGAGTCAATGTAGTATATTCTAATTAGTAATGGTATGGGTGTGTTAACAAAAACTATTAAAGAGTTGACATACTATTTTGTACATTGTTATTTTCATTTACCTATAATGAATAAAATAATTTTAATGAAATTTTAGTAAATAAAATAGTAAATAGCTACACTTTAGTAAATAAATTAGTAGATATATAAAAATAATAACACTTTTAATAAAACTATAATAATTATATTATCAAATATCTAATCAATAATTTATTTTAAATTTAACATTTCAAAATTTAGAAAAATAAATCATACATCAAATAAAATAGCAGTTTAAAATTTTAGATATTTTAAATATATTTAGTATATAGTATAAGTAGATTTTATGTACATCATAAATAAAAAATAAGTTATATAATATATAAATATATAATATTATTATACTTACAAAATCAAAATCAAGTAAAAATATATATAATAATAAAAGAAATTATTAAATTTTATTTTATTTTATTTCAAAGTGTTTTTTCTACTATGTAATAAAATAAGTGTTAAATAGTGCCTCAACACAATATCTTCTACTCCATTAAATAATGCAAATAAAATAAAATAATTCTTAAATCTAAAGTAAAATAATATAACTCTTAAATAAATAAAAGAATAGATGTGTTCATGTTTGTCTGAAGTATACAAAGATTAGTTAGAAATACATCAAATAATATTTGAAATTTCTAAATCTTTAAGAAAGTCATAATGAAGTGGTTCCTAAGTATTTGAGAGTAGTCTATTGTTTGATATATCACTAATAAAAAGTCTAAAAGCTCAAATATTGGTTTATTTTTGCAATCTTTCCTCAATAAAATAAAAATTGAATCTTGATAAATAATAATTTATTTATAAAATAAATTTAATATATTTTTATTAAAAATTTGTTATTAAACAAATTGAATTAAACTAGCATACCCATCTTTAGAAAAATCTATATCAAAAATGTTTGAGAGATATCATTCTCAGAATTCTGTTTTAAGTGGAATAGGTGCCCAAGAACGCTATATCTTGATGTTTTTTACATAAATTTTTTCTGAAGATAGGTATGCTAGTGAATTAATGTTTTGATACCAGATGGTAAGTTTGTAGGTTGATATGTGGCCTTGTGGCTTGCTATTGTTTTAAGGCAGAATGCAACCATTTTGCCAATAGAATTGCATTTACGAATATATTGGAACAGGCTAAGAATGAATGCTTCGAGCTCTTGATCAAATCTGAAGTAGATATCTACCATATCATTCATTTTCTCTTATTTGCAGTGTTCGATAGGGATGCATCCCTCTCCCCTCACTTCCTGCGCTGCCAATTGTTTATGAGAGAAGGGGGACGTCCCTAGAACATTGCTGTAAAATGAGGACTTCCCTAATTATTGGGAATGCCAAGGTACATCTAGGGTGATGCCAAATGATAGGGTGTCCGCAAACAGCCTGCAACTTTATTAAGTTAAAAATATAATTAAAAGAAAACATAAAACTCAAAAAACAAACATGTTACTTGTTTGGAATTTAGGATTATCATTGGCAATCACAGTTTGTGCCAAGATTAAGGGTTAAGCACCCACCATTGAAATGCACCTGTGTTGAATCTCAGCTGCTTTTTTGGGCATCCATTTCCTTAGTTAACTACTTTTTCAATGAACTCTTTCTGAAATGCATGTGTTGAATTTCATCAGCTTTTTTGGGTAATCCTCTCAGATTTTATAACAACTAATTTACACTACAATGTTGTTGGAAGTTACATATCTACCATTGCAAATTGTAAATTCTTAAACTCGAAAGAAAAACATAAGATCCCTAAATGGTTAAACCCAAAACCCCCGAAATCATTAATCATGGAATCTCAATGTTTGATCAGGGAATCTGTATCAAGTTATTTGTATTACGAGTAATAAATCTGACCAGTTCTTTTAGTTCAAATATTAATTTTTTAAAGCTGTGTCCACCAGCCATCCCCCAATCATCCCCAAAATCTAGCAAAAAATTGCTATCCTCAAACTGTGCCCCCCTGTTCTCCAGACTTAGGGAAACATTTCTTGTTTGTGTTTTCGGCAAATAGGCATTTCTCTTGTTTTCTGCACGATAAATTTTGTTGATGATGTAGCATTGCTCTTTTTCATATGCCATTTTGCTTGTTATAGCCTAATATTTATGTCGACACAACTAGTCTACATTGTAAGGTTCCAATGTATAAAAGACAGCGTTTCTCTGATTTTGAGATATGGGAGGATGAGGGAATGGGGTTTTGGGGATAGTAAACGTTTTCCTAAATTTTGCAGGCAACTATTAATATAATATTACAAATGTATAAAAAATATTAAAAAATAATTATATTTACACAAAATGTACTAAGTTAAATACAGAATAGAGAGCACACTACACAGCTGATAGTTGATAACAACGTCAATTGTCAAATAAAAATTGTTAATTATAATCATAATTGAAAGTGGTTTTTATTTTATATGGATTCATAGTAGCTGCTAGCATTACAAACTTAAAGCTACAACACCATGAAGGCATTGCTGAAGCTACTGTTGTGAACTCCACCAGAGCTCAAACTTTGTCAAAGGTTTGCTTGAGTCCTAGTTATTGTTATGTTCTATAAATTTTAAATCAGCTGACTTCTTTGCAAAACCATCCTATGCAAATACGAGAGGAAATTGCCAGTCAAGAAAATGGGTGATCCGAATCCTTGAGACAAAGAAAGCTGAAGTCAAAATTACCAATGCAAAAGATAGAGATTCCTAGAGGCCCAGATCCTCAACACCATTAAAACAAATAAATAGTAGATTAAAAAAATTGACTTATAGATTTATATGTAACAAGTTTGTTAATGGTCCTAAGTATTCACATTTCCATCTCCCATGGTCATAAATCCTCTTTTCTTCATTGACACCTTCATGAATATGAACTTACCTACTTTTATAGTGTTTGTTATTTTAAGATTAGAAAAAATATTGACAGAAAAGAAAATGTCGGAGGACGTCTTGAGGGCATTAAGATGTCATAGTATGTTGGAGGCAACAAGTTGCCCCTTGACTCCCTCCCCCTCCCCCCACATTGGGGAAATGTCTTGGGGACATCCACAAAATCTGCCAAAAACAAGGGATAGGGAGGGGATAGAAGCCCTTATCCCCAAGACATCTCCCATCTCCAAAACCTTGTAAAAACCTTAGGAAACAATAATAAAAGATTGCCTAGGATTAATGTCCAAACCAATGTTTGAAAACTCTCAACTTGACAAAAGTCAACAAACCCAATTTTGACTTGGACTCAATGATTGGGCAAAAAACTTAGCAAAAACATGACAAAACTTTGCAAATGAAGAAACAAATACTTAAATTCCTTAATAAAAACATAAATTTCATGAAAAATACAATTACAAAACATATAAATTTGTAGAACATGAAGAAAGTGTTTTTTATCTGATTTGAATAAAGAAGAGTACAATATCACATCAACATGTGAATAAAACAACCAATAATATGATATGAATCTCATGATGATTAAAAATATCATGAAAATCACAATTCAATGAAGTTACAATAATTTATAATTATAATTTTCTTTAACTCCTATACATCCTAGTGTTAGATTTTGATGGTCCTACTCCTTGATGTAGAAGGCAATGACTCCTCAAGATCACTGTTATCGTCAATGATGATGTCATCCAATCCAATGCCTCTTGCTTTAGCTTCTATTGTACTCATATTTGTTTGCCCCACAATCAATAATCTTGTCTTTTGCACAACCAGTCTATAAACATGGGATCCTTATCTTGGGCAATCTAGTCACTATATGGAGCAACGCCATCCAAGTCAATTGCCTCATGACCATTTGAGCCCCCCACATTTTATGCGTGAAGGCAAATGTTGTATTGCTGATTGCATGAAGATGAGGTCATTGAGGTATTTTTTTGTCAACCTTATGCTTCTTAGTGTGATGGCAGCAAATAAGCTCCAATTGTGCTCAATCTAGAAACATGACAAGGTTGGGACAAAATTTAGAGGGCTAGCTTTTGAAGATTTGGAGTTTTTCTACTCAATTTTCTCACCACACAACTACAAAGAAGACATTCACAAGTTTGTAAATAAGCAATAATTGCACGCATAATTTTTTTTTGAAATGAAGTGAAGACAATTTTTTTGTTACTTGGTGCTTGGGTGGTTCTCCCTTGGATGGCTAGTAGCAAAGAGAAGATCCTCCCCTCATGCTTGTATCTTTCCAACTCTTTGATGATCAAGGCTTTGAACTTAAGCCAAGGCGACATCCTCCCAATGCATGTTGAAAGGCTCTCCATAATGTCCCCATTAATATCCTTTAGGTCATTTGTAAAGAAAAAATTATAGGATTGAGGTAGTATGTTGTGTTGCATAAATAGGTTGCTAGAGTTGATTGTTCCACCTTTGATTAGTAATGTTCCAAATGGGTTCAAAGTTTCTTCTATCACCCTTGTAATAGTTTTGGATTGTTTCCTTGGCCTTATCCATGGCCTCATATAGTACCCCATTTGGTTTCACTCTCCATCCACCTTGTGCAAAACCCTAATTAAAGGCTTTGATGAAACAAATCTGAAAATAATTGGAAAAAAATTAAGAAAAAAAAAGCATACTTGAAATATCTTCCAAATTGTCAAAAATATTGCTTCCACAATCATCTAAAATCACCACAAGAAGTGAGGGTGAGCATGCTGTAAAAGGAAAAAATCTCATTTTTTAGTGCATATTGCATCCAAGCCTTGTTGTAGATGTCAAGGTGAGTTGTAGGTTCAAACTTCCTAAGTACTCATAGTGAGATCAACCTTGCAATTCACCCTAACTCATTTGCAAACCTATGGGTGAGTTACTTGGGTTGGCTTGGAACTTGCAAGTACTTGTTTGTTAGGTGAACACTTGTTGGATTTTTGAACGATGATATTGTCAGAGGGGGATCAACCACGTCAAGACTCCAGGCCATGGAGAGCCGAGAGCGGAGGGATGCCCTAACTCACCTTACTCTAACGGGTGTCTTGGGATGAGGATTGAGAATGAAGAGCACTCAATTGCTTTTGTCACTCTACGGACCCGAAAATCTAATTGGGGCTAGATGAGCTAGTTTTTGGAGTCCAAATTGCACCTCAGACAACTCTCTGTTTGAGGACGATAGCGTGGGTCTTGGACGATAACGCAGCGCATTGGCGTCTCTCTAGCATGCTGGTGTCTCTCTGGTGCGCTGGTGTTCGTATGGCTAGAAAACATAAAGTACAGTAAGAAAACTACCAGAAGCCTACTGACAGCCTAGCTAACTAATTTTAAAGAGATAAATAGAATGATAAAGTACGAAAAGTAGGTACTTAAATGATAAAGTGAGTAAATAAAGACAAAGGTGACAAATATCAATTCATTGAAGCACCAGTTCACCAGCGAGCTCCACGCACATGTTCACCTACACACAAGCAAGAAGGGAAACTTGTTGGGGCTGTATAGGGGTTTGCCTCAGTCAAACCCCCGCTTTGGTGTTTCCACCTCCATGGACAGCCAGAAAAGCAACGGAGTAGAAAGTATGATAAAGGAAATAGAAGAGAAAGAGAGATTGTTGAACACTACAAAATAATACTACGCTACTCTATCAAACCACAAAAGGAAAAGTGAAGCGTTACCACCTCCACCCAAAGGCTCTCAAGGCCAATGAAGGGAGAATGCAAGCAACGAACTTGGCAAAGTCACCATAGCCGCAACGGTGATGAAAGGAGGTCTAGCAAGACTCCAAGCTCACAACTTCTATGGTAGCCTCACACGTACAAAAGTGAAGTTGATGGAGTATCAAGCTGCTGCAATGTTCAATGGCGTTGTGTAGATTGCTAGAATTGTGAGAAGATGGAATGAAAATGCTCTCGGATGTGAAGAAGATCAAGTGAGTGTGAAATGAATGCCTTTGAAGGCCAAAATGAGAGGGAATGAAGTTGTTTTCGGGTCGGTTGGTCGCACAGAGGCATTACAAAGCGTCCCCAATGAGGAGTGTAACATCCCTGCGAACTCAGGGGCAGAAATTTGTTAGGGACGGTAGCATGCCACGTAGACATCCGCACACCGTGCGCATATCTTTGACGAAAATTTCCCCACCGACACACAAAGCACGTGCCAAGTGGATGCATTTCAGATGGGTGATGTGGAATTTCGCCTTCGCATTTGATTTTCTAAGGTGAGGGTATGCAAAAGGGGAATTTACACAAGGGGTGTAAATTCTCTCCTATACAGATCCTAACAACTATCTTACATTGTAAGGTTCCATGACATCCACATGGTAGCAAGTAGTTCATAGGTGAGTGAATTTGTAACTTCTTCACCTTTTGGTATGGTTAAATACATATTAGTATAAAATATCCAAACTAAAAAAAACGTCATTGATTTTTTTCCACACATATAAACACTAGTTTTTCAAAGAGAAAAGAAAGAAAGAAATTAAATTGATGTCTAGAGATGACCAAAAGTAGGTCAATGGACTAGAAGATACAACAATTGACAATATAAAGTTTTAGGGAGAGAGAACCCTAGAGGCAAAATAATAAAAGAACATAAGACAAAAGAAAGCATTGTGCCACTAACAAATAGCAATGAAGGGCAAACAAGATCCCCAAAAGCATGTGTTAGTGAAGACTGGAGAGAGTCATCTGAGGCATCTGATCCCTTAATGGTCAATCTGTTTACTACACCAAGCAACCCTCTGAATTTGACAAACTTATCTGGATTGAGCGATTTGGTGAGAATATCTACTGTCTGCTCTCTGTTGGAACATACAGCAACTGAACTGATCCGTCTTCAACCAACTTTCGAATGAAATGACAATGAGTTTCCACATGCTTGGTTCTTTCATGGAAGACCGAATTCTTGGCAAGTTTGAGAACTCCCTGATTATCAAAGAACAAGGGAGTCGGACCTGTTTGAGGTATTTGCATATCCGCAAGCATCCGACGAAGCCAAACTGCCTCACAAGCTGCCTTAGCAACTCCACGATACTCTGCTTTTGTCGAAGAGAGAGCCACTGCTTGTTGCTTCTTACTAGTCCATGTAACTGCACCAGATCCCAAACTGAACACATACCCAGATGTTGATTT
>CM021107.1:8056766-8073063 GCA_007115665.2 Sequoiadendron giganteum
CTTTATCCAGGACATCGGCAATTATGTTGAGGATTTTAGCCTGAACTTCCTTGACCTGTTCCTCCAGTTTGATGCCGTCAATCTTAACCCTCTCCAAGACTTCACCTCGTGCCGTCAAGGCCCAATACCAAGTGTGGAAGTCATAGGCTGCTCCCGCTGCGATGACGCCTCCCTCTATCAATTCTTGCTTAGGAATTCCTTTCAGAATCCTAAGGCAAGGGATTATTCTGTCCTGCACGTCTGGAAGGCTGTCCCATACTTCTGCCAAAGAGGCGAACCTAGAAAGCAAGGCAGTGGGCTGGCCATAAACCAAAGTTAGCCGCTCCACAAATGTCTCAGCTTCAGTCCCCTTTACGGCTATCCATTCTTTGGCCTCCTGAACCGTGAGCCTGTTTTCTTCCATCTCTTTAATGGCCTCCTGCGAAGAGTTCGGAAGTAGAGGAGCTGCCGTAGTGTCCTGATCAAAGGGCTTGATCAAGTGCTGAATATATTCCCTTAAGCGCTCAATCTCTAATTGGCACTCCTTCCTTCTGGCTACCTCCTTCGCCAACCTTGATTTGATGGCGGACACAGAATTGTCCAAATCTTCCATTTCTTGGCCCTTAGTGGTTGGACCCAAGTCAATGGTCGTGATGGCATAATCCTGTGGAGTCATATCCTCCTGTGGCTTGTCCACTGTAGGCACGGCGATTTGCACTGTCCTGTTGCCGGCCTCGTCTCTCTGTATGCTGGAGAATTTCTTCGCCGACTTTTTGGACACGGTTTGAGACAGTCTGGCCAAAAAGTCTGTCGTATCATCCTCTTTTGGTTCATCTGCCGGCACTTGTACCTTTAGCCTCTCCTTCAGCCAATCCGGTATCGTAAGCTGCTCAACACCGTCTTCTTCCGGCACGCCTTCTTATCAGGAACGTCTACAATTCCCCTAAGGGCTGAAATCATCCCTTCCTGAAAATCCTCATCTTGGGTGCCCACATTGTCGTCATCCGACTCCAATATTTCGGTGCCCGTGGGAGAAGGTGGCGCATCCTCATCTGGCTGAAGCTCCGCGTTGTTTTCAGGAATCGAAGAAGGATCCCTCATATCTGCCAGTGAAGCATCGGCGGTAGCCAGTATCTCCTCAATATTTTTGGAGGCGGCCGATTGAGAAGGTTTCATCTTTACCTGTTTCTGGACTGGCTCTTTGCCTGCAGCTATTTCTTTTCTTTTCCTAGATGTGGTGGCCTCTATCACTGGGAGGTCCTGTGATGCTCCCGCATTGGAAGAATAAGACTCTGCCTCGCTTAGCATATCATAGGTCAGGGTTATCTTCTGACGCCTTAATTCTTGAACTCGTTGATCAACCCACCACTGAGTAAACTTGATGGCAGGCCTCATCAAGACGTTCAAGTCAGCATGCTCTGCTTCTGACCACTGGACAGCGGGCAAAGCTGAATTCTCATCGAAGCGCGGTTGCGTCTGATTCTCGTCCTCTTCCAACTGATCTGGCACGTAACAAAATTCGGTTGCCCTGATCAAGCTGAGAGGCAATCGGGACCACATCCTCCGTCTGACCTCAAATTCGTCCGCAGCATTTGCCCAATAGTCTTCCAGTTCGACCCTATGCTTGTACCTCCTTCCATCCACCATTTTGATGTGGTGATGGGGGTCGTAGTGATTTCTGGCCGGATATGGAGAGAAAGGGTAATGCTGTATCTCGATTCTGGCACTGTCAGCTGCCTGTGATGACGGACACGACTCCAACATGTTCCCTATAAAGAAGGGAAAAGTAACTGCCGCCTTTTGCTTTGCTCTTTGAAGACCCTGAAACTCTTCTAGCTGCCTCAATACTTCAAGCAGGACCATCTTATTCGTGGGGAAGATGGGTAGACGGTACGGGCTTCCAGTGAATCCTTGAATTCTGATATACGTAAATCTTGGATACTGGATAAACCAAGACCCGTATTTACCGATTAGGCTTTTGGCCTCATGTGTCAGCCGCTGATGCGTCCCTCCCTGGAGTATCCTGGTGATGTACGTCAGGAACGCGTCGTGGGCTCGCCTAAAATGCGCCTTCTCCCTCAGCTGGAGTTGTGGGTAACAGTCATAAGGTTTTAGCTCGTTCTCCTTACTGCCAACTGTGCCTTTGCAGATCAAGCCTGCATATCTGTAAGTTCTGGCCAACATATAGACGGCGTAAGAACCCATATAAAACGTTTTGGTCTTCTCTAGATTGATAAGCTGGTGGTGAAGATTATTGCTTATCATCCTCGCCCAGTTGAACATTTTGACACCTTATGTGAGGTCCTCAGTGAAGTAATACATCCATGGCTCAAAGGGTGCTCCTGAGGGATTGCCTGCCACTCTGTTCAGCAAGATAATAATATCTCCATAGTCCTCCTTGAAGTCCGTGCGCATCAACTTCTTGGGCATCTTCTTAACGGACGGTCTAGGCTTGTCCAACCAAGATTTGTTAAGGTTGGCGGCACAAAGATCAGGATTTTTGTCATATAACTTCTGAGCATCTTCCTTGGTCTTGTAGACAGTTTTAGGATATGCCAGAATGCCGAAGGCTTCCTGAATGGCCACCTCTGTCAGATGTGCCAACACTCTCCCATCAGGCGCCACAATCCGCCTTGACTCAGCATCATAGTGAAGTGCACACTCCACCATCAGTTCAGCACAGCAAAGTGCAGGCTGGAATCCGACAGCTTGAAATATGCCGTTTCTCACTATCCTTCTAGCTGCAGGCGTCGGTAAGGGTCCGTTGTGTCCATATATCCTCTTTTTAAATTCCACAAGATCGATGTGGCCAAGATCTGTGTCTGAGACATTTTTCCATTTAGACTTTATTTTGGTCTCTGGCTGCGATCCTTTACTTGCAAACTTCATCTGTGCCTGCCTGGATATTTCTCCTTGATCGATCGGCAGCCTGCAAGCACAAAATACTTAACATTAATACAATATCATTTAAATTTAACGAGTTTCGGGGTGTAGCTTGGACAAATCGCACTTTCAGCCTTATTAAATTAAAATTTCTGTCAAAAAGCAAGCTGAAAGTAATTAAATTCGCCCATCATGAATGAAATTCATGCCGGAAACGAAGTAGAAGATAGAAACACAGTGCAAATACGTTGTCGATTAACTTCCAAACCTCAAAGATCGCGTTGTGGCTGCAAATGAATTTAAAAATTCAAAAAAATCTGCCAGAAGAAGTGCGCCAATATGCTGGAAGTACGATTTCAGCCAAGAAATAAATTACTTCTCTCAAAAATCACGCCTGTCAATAAGAAAATGCTATCTCGATTCTCACAACGGTGTTATCTTCACAAATTTCTCCTTCGCGAATGATTTCCTGAAGATTCGAGAGAGATAGCCACTTCACAGCCGGAATTGTGAAGAAATGAGTTGCTGAAACTCATTTTATGGCTAAGAAGTGCGATTTTCTTCAAGGCATTGCTTTCTTTCTTTTGATTTTCTTCCAATTTTTAGAAACGTTTTCTCCTCGGATTAGCAAACTTCTAATTTCACTTTCAATTATCGAGGCAAGTTTCTAACTTTCGTCTCTGTGCCATCTCTGCTGAGATTTTCTAATTTTCTCAAAGAAAATTGACTAAGTGTTGGAAAATATATTAAATTAATTGTCCAAAATTATTTTTCCAACGTATTTTAAATCCTCCGAACATGGCAAAGTTTAAACTTATCTAAGGCAGACTAGTTTAATCTTCCAAATAATCTCCGGATTTTGAATTTTTAATTAAAATTCCCTAAGTGTCAGGGAAATAATTAAAAATATTAAAATATTAAATTCCAACCCGTTTAATCTTGATACATGGCTAATTTCGTTCGTCAGAGGCAAAATATCTCTTTTTAAATTGTCTGCCTAGCCAAAATGTGCTCAATAGCTCATCTGCCAAATTTTAATTCTCTAGGCGGAGTTCTGACCTTTCTGGACATTTTTATTTTAGCCGAATGATTCATCTTCTGGGTTGGGCGAACCTGGAGACCTCTGCCACTTTGCCATTTTTTTACTAGCGCTTTAGGAATTTTCCAAGCTAAGAGGGGCGGACTTCATGTTTGCTCTGCCAAGCACTCTTCATTTTGTGCCAAAAAATTTCACTCCGTTGTGCTGGGGCATGATTTTTATGCCGGCCAAAGCCTCTTCTTCTTCTAGACATTTCTCCGTTTTTCATGCCTTAGGATAATTTTCTCTTCAAGAGTTGGGCGAATGTCTTATAATTCCTTGTCTATGGCGTATTTTATCATCCATTGGTCTTAGATTTTCCTTGCCATGGCGAATTTTATTTGTGCCTTGTCCAATGAAAAATTTCACTTGTTTCCATCATTTAATTCAATTTTCAATGAATTATCTTGCAATTTTACCCCTTTCCAAACACCTTGGAGCGCACCCCTTCATGTTTTACCCTTCTCCACACTTCTTGGGGCGGACTTCATGTTCTTCATGCCATTTCCTCTAAGGCTGGGCGGACTTCATGAATTTTATGCCATTTTCTCTAAGGGCGGACTTTAGCTTCCTTGTGCCATTTTCCTTAGGCTGGGCGGACTTCATGAGTTTCATGCCATTTTCACTAGGCTGGGCGGACTTTGACCTTTTTGTGCCATCCTTTTCTAGGGGTGGACTTTGACTTCTCCATGCCACTTTCCATATGGCGCACTTCCTATCTTGCTGGGCGGACTTTGAGTTCCTTGTGCCAAGGGCGGACTTGGCAACCTTCATGCTTATGGGCGGACTTCAGCCTCTTTGTGCCATGCGCCTCTCCCTATCATCTTGGGCGGACTTTGGCTTCCTCATGCCATGGCGGACTTGATGAATTTCTTGCCAGTGCCTACCTTTGGCATGCCAAAGGTAGGGCGGACCTTGAATTTTCCATGCCATTCCTCTCTTGATGGCGCCATTCTCAGACTTAGACATTTTTCAAAAATTCCTGCCATTTTTCAAATTTTTTTCACTTTACCTTATTTTCTTGATTTCTGGAGACATATTGATTTTCAGTTCTGTGGGATCCAAAAATAGAAATTTTTTCCCAAAATAGAAACTTTCCAAAAATAGAAAAAGCAAAAAGCATCCCTAAAAAATAGGGACTCCAGAATGGCCTAAAAATGCCAAAAATCAAAAAAGCAAAAAGCAAAAAAGTAGATTCCCTAAAAAAAAGGAAGTGTCAGAAACGACCGAAAGCAATGGCGATCTTCGTCTACCGGGTGTTCTAAGCACTTCTATGACGTTAAGGCCCAAAAACGGGTTCAAAATCTCCACTTAGCCAGACTGACTTTCAAAATTTATCCAAATTCAAGACTCTCAAAGACGTTGCGCAGAGGGCGGAACCAAACTTGGGGGTCCCCATTTGCGATGGGGCGATGTGTGAAATAGGTCACAACAGGCTGTAAAACATATCTTTAGATATCTTCAAGGCACCATTGGATATGGGCTTCATTACAAAAATGATCCATTAGATCTACTGGGTACTCAGATTCAGATTGGGCTGGGAGTGTAACTGATTGAAAAAGCACATTAGAATGTTGTTTTAGTTTGGGATTAGCTATGATCTCCTGGATTTGTAGAAAACAATCATCAGTTACACAAAGCTCAACAGAAGCTGAATATATTGCAGCCTCAATGGGTGCAAGAGAAGCAGTATGGCTTCGTAGATTGGTTATGGGACTCTTTGGTGAGCCCTTGAATCCTTCATTGTGATAATCAAGAGTTGTATAAAGCTCTCTGTGAATCCTGTCTTTCATGACAGATCTAAACACATTGAGATCCCCTATCATTATGTGAGAGATATGGTGGAAAGGAAAGTGATTCAGTTGGAGTATATTAGTACAAATGATCAAACTGCAGACATTCTCACCAAGCCTCTCTCCCGGATCAAGGTAGAACACCTCAGGAAGAAACTTGGTATGGTTGAAATGTAATTTGTTATTTATGTTTGAAATACAAATTGTTTATAAATTGTACTAATATATAAAGATGTTTAATGTGTAAACTCTTGTGTCATGTGTGTGACTCCATGACTTTATGGGCCTACCCCTCCTGTGTACATTATCGAAAGGTGACGATCTTTCTGATAATGAACACTTGTATTTGACATTGTAAAGTGACGACTCTACAATGATAAAACTATCATAATAGATATCATATGGCTTGATATATATAGACATGTCATGATAGTATCTCTTAGACACCTTGATGGATATCATGAGACTTGATATCTGAAGGTCATTGTGACCAATAAGAGATGATCATGGTGGATGAGTATATCCGTGGATATGCCATGATCTATGGTAGACATCATGTGATTTGATGTCAGTGCACATACCATAATGAAGATATGTATGAAGAATGTCATGTGACTTGACACTTTCAGAAGCATATCATATCTTCTAATATCACGAGTTAGGTGATATCACTTTTGGAAGTTATTCTTCCTAGTTAAAGAGGGAGTGGAGAAATGTTGAAAATGTGTTATGAAGAATGTCATGTGACTTGACAACTTTGAAAACATATCATATCATGTGAAGGTGATATATTGACTTATTTGACTTGAAACATCTTCTCTAGCTAAGAGGGAGTGTTAATGATAGCTTCGGTCAGATTGTATGATATTTCAAAAGGAAACATTTAAATTGAAATTATGAGCATTCATATAAATTCAATCTTTCCCGTGATTTTATATTTTGCATCTTGTTTGAAATCGGAATCCTCTTAATGTCACCCGCCAGCATGTAGAAGGATGCGTATGTGTTAATACGTAAATAACAATAAACTTTAGACTGTAGTCTGCCCACGAGCAAAGGGACGCATCCCTTGGAGGCGGGTCTCTCCTCTTACATATAGGAGTTTGATCATTGATATGCAAACATAGAAATCAGATAATGTTCTGCAATCAGCACATTCACATTTAATCTAAAATCTGGAAATCGAAGTTAGAAGAAAATCTGGAAATCGCAGTTAGAAGAAATTCTGGAAAGTTCATTTTAAACTTATAATTGTATTACTCAAAAATTCGAACTTAGTCTTTGCCCTTAGGTATTAGGATCCCAATTTTAGGAAAGATTTGATTACATTTACAGTATGCATCAATGGCAACCATTAGAGTTTTTTGAGCTATTCTCCATCCTTGCATCTCCTTTCTATGGTTTTGTCCTAGGTCTTGGTGGCGAAAATGGAGTCCTTGTCTAAGCGAGGCAAAGGCAAGATGGTGATGTTGGTAGACACAATTGGGAAGGCAAAGACAACATCTCTTGTAGGGTATAGGGTGGGGGAGAAAAAATGTTGGAGAACTTCACTACATACATAGAGCAAGAGATGGGCAAACTTAACCTTAAAGCTTGGGTGTCTTGAATCTAGGAATTGGCAAAGGAGATGGACAAAGCCCCTTGTGTCAGGGTTTAGGAGGCCATGACAAGTCTCCAATTGGATCCTCAACAGTCATTTGGACAACAAATTGTCTTTGATGCTGCTCAATCACTCAGCTATGCAATGATGCTATTGTTGGCTGCAAGTATGTATCTTCTCCATGATAATATTGAGGATGTTAGGAACCAATTTGAAACTTTCTTTGACTATTTGTTAGTGCATTTTCACTGCATGAAGGCAAAGAAGCACAAAATTCACAAGAGTATTCAAAAAATCGCAAACACTATGAAAGTGCAACTATCTTGCACCACTTTAGCTAAGGATTTTCCTTGCTATGAGGAGGAGGAAGATGATCTAGTGCAGATCCCTCCTCCCAAAAATTTATAAAATATGAGAAATGTAAAGGTTGTGGGGATTAGTCAAGGCCTATGTAATTTGCCCTCACTCCCCAATTATTCTAGTTTGAAGGGTGGTTGTGTGTTGAAGTTTTTAAGACTTTGTTTTCCCTAGTCAATCCCAATTGTATGATGTCTAGTGGGGGGAGGGGCAGTGGTAATTTGCCAATCCTCTTCCCTTTTACTTGTTGGTTTTTTGGTCTATAAAAGTCCCTTTTTTGGTATGTACAAGTTGTACTTTCCCTATTGTTAGTTTTTGTGGTGGAAACATTCTTGTATATCTTGGGTCTCAATTTTTGAGGCAATATAATGCATGGCAGTTTGACAATCTTTTTGATGGATCAAGTGGCATGGCTAATCAATATCTAGTTCCCACCTCAGGAATTATTCAGTCTTTGGGTTTGATTTCCATGTCAAGATCTTTGAATGTTAAAGTAGGAATGGATAAATTCTCATTACTAGATGGATCTAGTGAGCTCTTTCCTACTAAAATCCAAGCAGAAATGCTCTATTTTTTGTGACTCCTAGATGCCTTACCTATAAGGAAAAAAAAAATAGAAGAAATGAGGCCTTCCAAGGGAAGTCAAACCTAAGAAATTACTTGCACTTTTTACCCAGTAAAGGTAGACAAA
This sequence comes from Sequoiadendron giganteum, assembly GCA_007115665.2. Taxonomy (NCBI): domain Eukaryota; kingdom Viridiplantae; phylum Streptophyta; class Pinopsida; order Cupressales; family Cupressaceae; genus Sequoiadendron; species Sequoiadendron giganteum. The sequence goes on from CM021107.1 coordinate 8,065,148, forward strand.
GAAACTTTTTGAAAAGAAAATTAAATGCCCAACCAAGTCATTGGATGAAGGGTGGTGATCAAAAAAAAGGAGACGCTTAAAAGAAGAAGACAAGGAGAAATTTTGAAAGTGAATCAAATCATAAGAAAAGACAAAACAATCACCAAGTCAGCCCATGAAGTGGCAATCAGCATAAGAAAATCGCCTAAGTTTAAGTTAAGAGTCAACATACTTTTTAGCAAACAAAAAGTGCAATCAACACAAATCACACCAACATGGAGAGGAATCTAATTAGCAAAGCATAAGTGAATTTGTCACAATCTAATCAAGAATAAGTCCAATCTACATGAAGAATCATCCAAGGAAGAAAAAGCTATAGAATCCTACCTCTCCTAGAGTTGCACCTAAATTTGAACACCAATCAACAGTTTAAAGGAGGCGAATAGAATAGAGGGAGGAAACAGTGCAAAAAAGCCAAGTTAACCTAAATCAATGTGACTACCAACTCAAAAAGGACAAACAAAAACAAAAAAAATCATTCTTTAAGTTTGGTGGCCAACACAAGATGACAAAACTACACAAAGTAAGTAAAAGACAAGTCAGCAAAGTGGTTGTCAATGAAAAATCATGCCAACATGTGTAAGTCCATGCCTCTAAGTGATTCGCCCCTCTATTTTGATTAAAAATATGGATAAAAGTCTTGTCAAATGCTTTACTCGTATGAAAATAGACACTAATATTGGTATATGAGTCGATCAAGTTGTTACCTTAATTTCGGTCCTCGCTCCCAAATTGACATCCCCATTCAAAATTTTGGTTGTCTTACGTCGAGCGGTGTTTTATGAAGTGATGTTAACGTGGGTGGTGATTTCACCGGTTCATCCAACTTCCCCTTTTACTGTTTTTCGTTAAATTTGTTCTTTATTTTCTCACGAGCAGTGTTTTATGACACTAGTGTAACTTCTCGAACACTCTTCAATTTGGAAGGTTGGCGATCCGTACTCAAGGTTCGTGAACTAGTCGAAAAGACCGCCAATGACAACCTTCGAAGTTTTTCCAGTTTCAAGTGGGAGTTTAAGCGGTTTCTAAAACTATCGGCAGTGTTTTGTTTAGTTTTGTGAACTTCCCATTTCTAAAACTATCAGCAGTGTTTTGTTTAGTTTTGTGAACTTCCCATTTTACTGCCCAAGAGCAATTTTTAGAAGAAATTGAGGGAACAATAGTGCAATTTGTTTTGTTAAGGTGCATTCCAATTTTAAAACAGCAAACCCATTGATGCAGAAGTAGATTGTAGATGCCATCCAGATACAGTAAATGAATCAAAATAAAAGATAGAATTGCTCAGAAAAGAATGCCAACACCAAAGTTATAAAACGTTGTATTTTATTATATATATATATCGGTGGCATTACAAAATTTGCTATTCGATTACAAAAACTAGGGAACATCGAGACGAAATTTTCTTCAAGCACATAGAGCAAACATGAGCACACAAATCCCTTCAACCACGACCTAGAGACGCTCTATTTGGACGGGTGACAACAAATTTTCAAGACTACAAGAATTGGGAAAACAACCCCATGTCGTTCCTCACCAGTCTCGCACAGAGAAGGGTCACAGCTTCCTCACTGGCTTCATTGAGTCGCAGTTGCAATGCAGATGGCATCACCGACCAGTCTGCTTCGTGGGTAGTTGTTGAGCCCGACGATGGCTACATTAACTCTGTGATGAAACTCAGGTCAAAACAAGCGCTCTACTGCTCTCATTCCCCAGTCACGACGTTTAGAGGTGCGAATGACAGTATACACAAAATGCTCCAGGAGCGTAGCATTGTGTACATGCACTTGATTCAAGAACGCTTCTCCCAGTATACTGCGCAACACCTCCTCTTCTACCTCACTCTGGATGATGAAGACTTCTTTCAGCTGGTCAGACAATCGCCTGAAGAGGGGACTGCACTCGATCTCCTCAATGACGATGAAGTCATTCATGGACACTCCGTCGCTCTGAGCACTCACCATGTTGGACACTTCAAGATGGTGAAGTGTGGTGGTGCCTGTTGAATTTATAGAAGGTTGGCGAGACATTTGAGTTGAAGATTGATCAAGATGATAGGATGGCAATGCGGTCGGAATTAACTATTGATGTGACCAAGATTTAATTTATATTCCCAATTGATCTTCCAGTTGGTCAGCTTGCACGTGCGACTCCATTGCACCTCTGCGACAATTATTTAATGCTTGGTTTGTGAAGCATGCTAACCACACAAGAATTGATGACCATGGGGCAAGAATTAAAGCAAGAAATGTTTGGTTATCACCTAAAGTCATATCATTGGCGATGTAATCATTTCAGCCATTCATTATTCCCCGACTATCGATTTTCAAGATGGACAGTTAAATGGCAAGAAAGTGTTACTATGTTTGGCAATTGATTAGCCATCAAGAAAGGAGAAAGATCCCTATATCTAGAGAGAGAACGATTCAGTAGGGGTCCGATTCCTAAGAGTGCACTGTGTTATAGTTAAGGGAGGAACATTTTTCTGCTCTGAAATCAATTCATGTTCATGTTGTAATAGCTCATAATCTGTGAGTTGTGAGTTCTGAACATAATGTTGATTGTACTGACCTATGTGTCAAGTGCGTAATAGGAATATATTTTTTGTGTGAAATCTTTCCTGCTGCATATAATTCATTTATTGCAATCATGAAGCTTTTCTATTTCATTTACATCAATCATTTGTCATTTTGGTCTGTGTACTAGTTGATTAATGACTCTCTCAAGGTTTGCTTCCCATTAGCATCATTTTTATGGGCTAATGTTAGTCGCCTTTATTGCTTTATGATTAAAAGCACATTAATTATCCATTAAATCATACAAGGGAGTTGTACCTTTAAAATTCAGAAGAAAGTCACAAATATAATTGTGACATTTTTGGAGCTGTTAGCAGTTTGGCCCCAATGTATTACGGGCTAGAGAGTTAATAATTTTAAATATATTTCTTAAAGGCCAATTCATTTGCTAACAGATTTTTGGCGACTCTACTAGGGATAGGATTGAAATTTTGGATAAGTTGCCATCGTGTCATGCAACAAGATGGTACTTCCTCATAATAATGTGTTCCCTGTACTTCAACCTGATTTAGATTGGATGCAGGCAGAGCAAGAGGATATCATATCACAATTAAATACGTTTGCTTGGAGGTACAGGAGTGCAGCAAATTATATGCGAGCCAATTTTGTCTTGGAAGAAGAAGAAGAAGAGCGGGCCCAACATCCACCTAGACTTGTGATTGAATGCCCTCCAAGGTTGATCTTTGAGTATTACAAGGACCCACCCCGTCATCCCAATCCACGCCCAAATCAACATCCTAATTAGCATCTAAATTAGCACCCTAATCAACCGTAGAATCACCCTCCAACTCAACCGCCACCTAGGCAGTAACCTAGGGGTACCCTTCTTTACTCCGTTAGGAATTGGCAACTCTGAATACCTATGGCTTCAATTCCCTGGGGTAACTATATTGGACCTTTCACCCTATCACAATGCAATGACTTGCCACGTGGCTCAAGGAAAAGATTCCCCAAATTCTCTGGTACACACAGGATCCAAAGGAACATGTTATGGCCGTGACTGCAGTAAGTGGAATCCTAGGAGTTCAAGAAGAGGACGTCTTCGTAAGCTTTTCGTTGACAATCTAGTTGAAAGAGCAGCTGAGTGGTTTAGAGAATTAGAAAAGAGTTGTATAACTGGTTGGAATATCCTTCACAAAAAAAATCTACAGCATTTCAAAGGTCCTATTGACATTGTCGCTTTACTCTGACAATTCTTTCAATTTGCAAAGGAAAGAAAAGAGCCTATGAGGGATTTTGTTTATCATTTCAATCAATCTCTTTGACAGATTCCTATGCCAGAACAACCGAGCAAAATAATTCAATTCCATGTATTTACTTCCGTCCTCAACCCTGATGTCCAGCTCGTTTTAAAAAGGGATAAAATCTCTAGGATTGAACAAGCTCAAATTGAAGCAGTGAACATTGAAAACGACTTAATTGCAATGGGAAAATGGAAGCTTGATGATGCTACCAAGCCTATTTTCAATCGCCCACCACCTGTCTGCAGTTTCTCTGGATTCCCAACTGTTACAAACCACCTCCGTCCTACTGCTGAGAAAATGAACTTGACAATATTGGACGACATACAACCCCTACATGAAAGGAGCAAGGATGAAAGAAAGGAAAACGAGTGTTGGTATGCCCAAGCATATAGTTTAAACACTTCCATTAAACCTGAGGATGACCTCAACTCCTCGAGTGATGACGAAGACTTGACACCGCGAGGAAGGTATGCTCCCACATTTCGGTTTACCTCTCCATCCTTCCCTGAGGATAATTCAACTCCTTATAGTTTTGCCAAAGAAGATCAAATGTCAGATTCTCTTTTCATTCCAGAATACGAGGCCTTTACCTTTGAAAATATTGTTGATGGAATTGTATGTGCAATTGAGGAGAAAGATGAAGATCCTTCAAGTGAAAATGCCAAGGGCGAGGGAAAGTGGTTGACCAGTTCAAATCCCCTGTTCATTTTCGATGAATTTGAAATTCATGATAATCTTATGTTTGAAGATCGGGATTTTGGTTTGCCAGAATTATCAACAAAAGAGATTGTTTGTTTTTCGACCGACAGTAAAGAGGAAGTTTTTGCAGTGATGAGGGATCGAAACGCCATAGAGTCACAAGGTAGTCATGATGATAAGGTAGTTGCTTGCAAAATAGGAAGTTACGTCGTTGCAGAAGGTGTAATTCAAATTTGTCACAAGGGTGGGAGACTATCCCAATGATGAAGTCTCAGGAAGTAGCCGAAATTTTTCTGAACGTTTCAATGTGGGAATATATGCATCAGGAGGAAATTTATGATGAAAAATGGTTATTTGGGAACATTGAAATTGGAGGACTCTTCCGCTATAGTGCCCATGTTTGGGTAATTCAAATCCTTGCCTTACTTCAAAACTTGCATGCAATGATGAGCCTTTTCAGGTCTAAGTCATTCTTCTCACAACCTATCAACTGTTTCATGTGAGTTGTTATTTTCTCTTTCATTGGTAGGTGTCATCCTACCTGTTGTGACCTATTTCACACATCGCCCCATTGCAAATGGGGACACCCTTCTTTTTGCTTTTCGGTTTTTGCCTTGGCAACGCAACTGCTTGTCACCATTTATTTACAATGAGGAGTTAGAGTTTTGTAGAAATCATTTGAGCCAAGTAGAGAATTCAAGCCCGTATCAATGCCTAAATGTCATGGAAGTGCTTAGAAGGACCGGTAGACGAGGAACGCCATTGCTTTGAGTCAATTCTGACACTTCCTATTTTTTAGGGATTCTGCTTTTTTGCTTTTTGCTTTTTGCTTTTTTGATTTTTGGCATTTTTAGGCCATTCTGGAGTTCCAATTTTTTAGGGATGCTTTTTGCTTTTTCTATTTTTGGAAAGTTTCTATTTTTAGAAAGTTTCTATTTTGGGAAAAAGTTTCTATTTTCGGATCCCACAGAGCATGAAATCAACACACCTCCAGAAATCATGAAAATCAAGGTAAGAATGGCAAAAGTTTGGAAAAAATGGCCAAGTCTGAGAAGGGCGCCCATGAGGAAAGAATGGCATGAAAAGTGAGAAGTCCGCCCTACCTTTGGCATGCCAAAGGTAGCCATTGGCAAGCCAAGGCTGAAGTTCGCCATGGCATGGAGATCCCCAAGTCCGCCCATGGCATAAGGAGGGCCAAGTCCGCCCATGGCCTGGGAAGTATGAAGTCCGCCCAAGGAAGAGGTGGATGGCGCAAGACAAGGCCAAGTCTGCCCATGGCCTGAGAAGTTTGAAGTCCGCCCAAAGAAGTCAAATGGCAAGCAAGACAAGAAGTCCGCCCAAGCCAAAAAGAATGGCATGACAAGACCAAAGTCCGCCCATGGCAAGGAAGAGCCCAAGTCCGCCATGGGGAGAAAGGGAAAGATGAATGGAATGAACATGTGCCAAGTCCGCCCTTGGACAAGGCAAGGATAAAATACGCCATTGGCTAGGAAAGATAAAAAATTCGCCCAACTTATGAAGGTAAAAATTTTCTAAGGCATGAAAAATAAAATATGCCTAGAAAGAGAAGGGATCAAGCTAGCATAAAATTCACTCCTCGGCATAACGGAACAAAATTCGAAGGCACAAATAAAAAATGGCAAAGTGGCAAAGAAATCTACTAAGAAGTCCGCCCAACTTTGGAGGCAAGGAAAATTTCTAAGGCATTGGCAAAGTGCGCCAAGCATGAGAATGTTTAAGCACTCACCAAGTTCGCCTAGTATGAAGATGGCAGGCCGAAGACAAAGTCCGCCCAAATGGAAGTGCACATGGTCTAGCCAAAGATGAAGTCCGCCAAAGCATGTCTAGCCAACCTTGAAGTCTGCCATGCACTTATTCAAGCCAGCTTCAAAGTCCGCCTTGTCCAAGACACAGCCAAGTCTGTCAAGGAGAAAGAAAAAGAATTGGCATGACATGTGCCAAAGTCCGCCAAGGTTAAAAGCAAACATGGTAAAATTTGCCAAGAGGAAGCAAAAAAATGGCTAAGTGTGGAATTTTCCTACAATAAAAGTATCAAATTTTGACTAAGTGTTGGAAAGAAAACGGGAAAAAATGAAGAGGAATAAAGAGGAAATGAATAAAATTCTGGCCCAAGGATGGAGTCTGCCCTACTTAGCACGAACCAAACTCAGAATTGAAGACAAATCCACAGGCAAAGTTCATTCGAGCATAGAGATGGCCAAAATCTTGGCTAAGTGTTGAATGGTCCACATGAAGGCATTATAGAATGAAATTGAATAGCCAAAATTTGGCTAAGTATGAGAAATAATTCACAAAGAAAGTTCCAATTTCCTCCATTTTGGCGAAAGCACAGGAGAACTCTTCTCCAAATTCAGGGCACTTGAAGGAATTTCAAAGCAATCAGGAAGGAAAACTTTAATAACTACTCCAAGAGGAGACTTCCAGACTTCAAATGCAAGTGAGAAGAAGAAATCAAAATTTCAAAAGAAATCCAAGATCAAAGCCAAGAAGAAACGAGCACACAGGACAGAGTCGTTGGCAAAGAAAGATATTCTAAGACAAGTACATGGAAAAAGAGCATGGAGACCAAGGAGGACATCCAGCACATTGAGGTGGCGCCTCGTCATCTTCCAACCAATGAAATTGTTCCAAGTCAACATGTCTAGGTTCAATGAACCTAACTTATCCATGGAGTTGGTTTATATTTAGCAAGAAGGACAAGTGTCCCAAAATGTAATTTTCTCATTGGTCGAGAGGTAGTTAATTGTGACAAACCCTAATTAGGGTTTTATTTTGTAATCTCGTTCGTTGATCCTAAATCAATCTTGGCCATTGAATTGTAATTAGGGAGCCTATAAATTGAGCTCGCCCCTCATTTGTAATTGGTGAAGTGAGTTGTATAAGATTGTTGCGACAAAACTATTTCCGTTTATAAAAGCTCTTGTGCATGATTTGCTAAGAGCCACTTTTATTTTCAAGTAGTGTGCAAGGTTTTCATATTTCTCCTTCAACACTTAGATTAGAATTAAATTAGCATTTCATTTACATGTTTGTTAGTGAATGATAGATTTGATAGCAGTGGTGGATAAAATTTAGCTCATACTTTTGTCAAATGGATGATTTGCATTCGATGTGTAAAGTTAGCCTGAGCCATTAATTTGTGGATGCTTAACTTTTGTTTGTTTTAATTATCAAACATGAAAATTATTATCACTTCCATTGAAGATTGCACCCACTTTGCGTAGTTGTCTGAAGGAGGCGAAACAAAGTGTGATTACCCTATTTTATCTAGTTGTTGCCGTCTCTTGAGTTCTTAGGCATAGTCTAGATCTCTAAACCCTTATCCTTTTTGCCTTTTTTT